>JAULAV010006868.1:0-31055 GCA_030789695.1 Scilla litardierei | reverse complement strand
ATGCTTTGGACATATAAGTGAATGCGTGTGGTTGGATAGTGAACTGATATTATTGTTAGCATGCTATTAGTGTTTATTAGTGTGCTTAGCGTTTTTGGGTGGTGGGTGTGTAAAGTAAAATGGTAAGTTCATGATAATAGGTGATGCTGAGATTATGAATGAATGATATTAATTATTGTCGTTTGGTTGTTATTTTTGCTGATGTTGTTATTATTATTGATATTAGTATTTTTAGTATTGGTGATGTTGATTAAGATTATCATTACTATTGTTAGGGCCTTACTTAATTTTGGTAGCTAGAGTTGGTTTGGGTTATTGGTAGTTAATGTTGATTATTGCTAGAGAATGAGAATGATGGCAAACTTGGAAATAGAGAGGTCCATATTATTTAATTCCAATTTCTACAAACTTCTCCCAAATTCCTTAATTATTCTTTTTCTTTCCCTTCTCTTCCAAAAACAACCTACCGAAATTTCCTCCCATTCCCATTTATGGCTGCAACCTGCCCCCCCCCCCCCCCCCCCACTTGCTGTGTTTTTTGCCAGGCCGAAAAATTCCCAAGTAAAAGAAAAAGGGGGAGAAGAGAATGGAGGTAAGAAAGAAGAGGAAGAAGACAAGAAGTAAAGCCTAGCCCATCCTCTCCTTCTACCCTTCAACTTCTCCAATCTCTCAACTCCATGGCCAAAAACCTTCCCCCAAAACCCAAATCAGACCTGGGCCGAAAATTCTGTGCTTGGTTTCTTTATTTTTCAATCTCAACCCCTATATCTCATTCTTCTTTAGAACCTTGGTGATTAGCTTGTAGTTGTGGGAGTTTGGGATCAAGAGGAGCTAGGGTTTGGAGCTTGAAGAGGGTGATCCATGGGGGAATTTCGAAATTAAGGCTTGAGCTTGAAATCAATGGGGGATTTCATCTAATTGGAAGAGGTAGGAGTTCAATCTCAACTCCCGTGTTTATTTCATTTCATTTTGATGAGAAAAGATTGCATTTTTAGGGTTGTTGTAGAAATTCCTTGACATGAGGCGTTGAGCTTGATTTTATTTGTAGTATAGAGTAATATGATGACATGAATTGTTTAGTGATGCCTATATGTGATTTATGTTACCAATTATGCAAAATTGCTCTTATTAAGTGTAATTGCACCCTTAATTGTGAAATAAATGTTGATTTGGGGATGTTGGAATGGTTATGGTTTAAATTAGAAAACAAGATGTAATTTTTAATTAAGAATTAACCTAAAGCTAGTACCTTTATTAAGAATCATGGCACATTTAAGCTATAGGTGGAACCTCTTATTGGACAACATGCTATGTTTTAGTTGAATTAAGTTGAATTGTTCTTTAAGTTCAATTTTCATAAATTAAGTTGGATTGCTCTCATTTTGGCATTGCTCTCAAATGTTGAAATGTTAGGATGTTGGAAATTTATTAGGAAATATTGGAAGTTGGAAGTTTGTATGAAATGCTGGGATGTTAGAAGTTATTATGAAATGTTGGAAGTTTAACATTCAAGTTACCTTGTATGAAATTGCTCCCTTTATGAAATTGTTTTCATTTTGGTTTCATTGATTAAATGAAATAGTTCTCTTTTTTTATATTGATTAAATGAAATTGCTCCCATATTCCTTGTAAGAAAAATGTGAATTATGTTATATTAGATTGAGTTGTGCAATGCGATGCTATGATATGGAGCATGATGCCCTATAATGTCTTGTTTTAATAACAAGTGAATGTGCTCCCATTTTGCCTTCATTGATTTTGTTGGAAGCTATAATTGCTCTCTTTTTATGAAATTGCTCTCATTTTGGGTTGTTGGAAATTATGTATTCAATTTAATTTGTATGAAATGAGAAATATGTGAAAATGAATTGAGTTGGAAAATTGGAAATGTGATGTTGGAAACATGCGGAGTATGGAATTGGTGACATGGTCATTTTAGGACACGAAGGGTGGAGTGCACGGGCATGGACAAAGTTGCCACTGTAGGAGGCGGGTGAAGTCGCCATGTGCAACCTCTTGATACCATTAGGTGGCTCCATGTGATAACGGAGTAGGTGCATGATACACTTACACGCCGGCTTATTCATGGGATCCCATTGCATTGCATTGCATTGCATCGCATTGCTTGTGTTTCATACGCATCATGGCATCATCCAGCATTACGTGTGATTTGTGGATATATGCATATGATTGTTATCTTATGAGTATGAATGTTGCCATAAATGCATTGGGTGTTGTAATGGATGTAAGTTGGAAAGTGGGGTTTTGAGCGTTGTTAGTAGTGGAACTTGAATTGATGTTGTGTTCCCCCCTAGAAAAAAGATATTATTCTTGCTGTTGTTGGCATTATTATTGTTCTTATTGTAGATGTTGTGTTAATGAGATTAAGGTCGTGTGTTCCTCATTTCCATGAGGAGGAAAGGTTGATAATTATTCCGGCCATGTGTTTTGTAGGGTATTTGTGAGACCTTAATAAAAGTATGGGAGGAGAGATGAACAAGAGAGGGAAATACCCCAAATTGTCCAAATAGTTGGGCTTTGTTAGTACATGTAAGTATGTAGCTCACTTGTGATTGTTATAGGATTCTCAACTAGTGCAACGTATGGTAATTTGGGTGGTTGATTTAGTTGTAGCATTAGCTTATAGCAAAGTTGAGGTTTTTAGAAGACTCCCTACTGAAAGTAAACACTTTTCCCTTAACACCACGCCATAATTGTGTTAAACATGGTATTTCCTATGGTTTCATTTGTTAGAATTAGAATCCTTGAGAGTATCTTGATACATCCCCTAGTAACTTGATTAACGCTAGTTGCTGAAGGTTAGTTTGGTGTCATTTCATAAAATGGCAATCGTTATGTTAAGTGGGTTGCCAACTAATCTTTGACCCATAGTGACGTCCTATTGAACTTGGAGCATGATGTTTTCTTTAGTCTTGGTTTTTCATTGTGTTGTCTTTCTTAGACTATGCTAGTCCTTGATTTTAGTGCATGCTAGTCTTATCTTCTTTTATGGCACTTCTCCTATGATTCTTTGAGCCAGGTTATATTTTTATGATTATAGCATGTTTCTCTTTTAAATATTACTCATGTTGTAATTGGAAATTTTGATAAATACAAGAGAAACTCTGCCGAAATTTTTGTAAGCATTTCCAAAACATCCTAAGCATTAGAAACTTCAGTTAGGAATACTAAACAAAGGCCACTTGCTATCTCCCTTAAACTTCCATGTTTAAATGAAAACCCATTTGAAAATTAGTATAAAAGAAAAGTTAGTAAGAGGGTTTTGATAACTTTCAAGTTGGAAACTTTAGAGAGTGTATGAACCTTAATTATCATCACCTATAAGTTCCTACAAGCTCCCTTTATGTAAACTTTGATTTCCATATCAATTTGGTTCCATTTCAATAGAAAGGTGTGTTTTTCCTTAGTAAAGGAGTTTTGGTGAACATTCAGATTTAAATAAGAATTGTGGTTTTCCTATAACTATTGGTAAATGTACTTGGGATGATGTTGTAATGCTAGATTTCGGTTGCTTGATATTGCAGTTCACTTCTCTATCTGTAGCACTCACTTTTTTTGCATGCTTTCCTCTTGCCGCATGTATGTGTTTTGTTATTGATGCCATTTACATTTTCATATGAACTTGCCATGATATGCCATGACTTAGTTTCCAGCTTATTTCTTAGTGCATTACATCCTTGTGTACCATGTGAGTTGGGTTTGGACATCCTACTGGGTCACGCTGTGACGTGTTCCCGTTGATATTTTCAGGGGTTGGTTCGTGGAGTTGGAGGCCCACTAGTCTAGTTGGTTGGAGTTGGATGGAGTTGACATGTAAAATCTCATCGCGCGAGGATGGAGGATCGAAAGAGAACTTACGTTAGCATACGCTGCACTGTAGTCTCTGAACTTTGCCCTCGGATTCGCCACAACGGTCAGTACTTCGTCACAGAGGATCGAAGCAGAGTTTACACCGTCTAAATCTAACTTTAGAAGAAGAACTAAATGGAAGGGAGAAGAGGAAAAAGTTTTGCCTTTGCAAACTTATGGCATTCAAGATTACTCTTAAAAGCCTTACCCTTGGGTCCTATTTATAGGCTTTAGGGGTAGTTATCGTAGGAAATAACCATATATAAGCTTATTAGCCTATATTATCACATTTCCTTATCCTCTTCATTATGCACTTATCAAGTACCTTTTTGCACTTATAAAATGACTTTTTCCACTTATCGAGTGGTCCTTTTCACACATGAAAACGGTTCCCTTCGTACATGCTTTCATGCACGCGACATCCGAGGTCCGTATACCCTCATACATCCCCTCATGGGTGTATACATGTCGTCCATATCCAACATCTCCCACTCACACTTGAGGGGATTGTAAGAAAACATCTTTTCCTTCAGTTCTTCAATCTATCATACCGAGAAATAGACCGTGTGACCGTCATGCGCATAGAGTCCGCTGCTGTGCACTTGTTAAAGATACACAACACTCTTTGCGGTGCAAAGTTGAGTAGATCAACGCATGTTTTACCCTAGATTATTTCTTCACATTTCTTATACTTTATATTCAACAATTGAATCCCATCTAGATTACAATTGGCTGGCCAGCTTTGAATCTCTAAAATCCAAATGTGAATATGAAATTAATCTTCATCTTCTTGCGATCCTTTCGATCTTGACTTGACTCGCTTTTCTAACATGTCCCGCCGGACCGAATTTACCATAGTCCATAAGCAACATGCTAAGATAGCGATCACCCAGTCAAATCTAAAGAAACCAATTAGAGTCCATAAGGGTAAGAAGTAAAGACCCATGTGGTCTTTGGGTCTCACATAATAGTAAACACAATTACTATTCTAACCCAATGGTCAAATGCATACGTAGTATGAATACGTATTACAACATCACTCCTTTCCCAGGGAGCGTATGTCTTAATGATGTTGTAAGGATGATGGTCAGACACCACAATGTCTGATTTTGAGTCCCTTTTGCTTCTCATTGATCTCCTGGACCCACATCCCGCATAAGACAGATAAGATTTCAAAAATCTTCTTAGATCTTTTGTAAGCATCCATATGACGCAGATCTTTCATACGACCATTTTGTTCAAGTCATGACTCTAAATCATCCGTCTGACGATTTTGACTTTAAATAGGTCTCATCTTTATCTTATCCGTCTGATAGAATAAAGGCGATTGCTCATGTGAGAGAGCCAACCTCAATCTGTCCGACATACTAGAAAAACATAGCTGAGATTTTTAAAAAAAATGTACACAAACATTTTCAAGAAACTCATATGCAATGTCAAAAAGAACTTATTCTTTTATTAAATTTGATCTTTCATAGACATGGGAATTTACATTGATACAACTCAGCTCTTATGTAATCCTTGAGAAGATAAGTGTTTGTAAAACACATCTCTGGGGATGGCCTTCGTAAGCGGATCTGCTATCATCTCATGCGTAGATATGTATCTAATGTATACCTTCTTGTTCTTATCATAGTCTTTTGCAAATTTGTAGCGGATATCAATGTGTTTGGTCTTACAATGGAACTTTGGATCTTTGACATAGGCTATAGATGCTTGACTGTCACTGTATATTGGTACAGCATTTGAGTCACTTGCATCAATTAGCTTGTCTAAGAACTTCCTAAGCCAAACAGCTTCTTGGACTGCCATGCTAAATGCTACAAACTCGGCTTCCATAGTTGAAAGTGCGATGCAGGATTTTTTCTTGCTACTCCAGGATATTGCACCAGATCCGAGTAGAAAAACATGTCCTGAGGTCGATCGTCGCTCATCGAGATCACCCGCCCAATCAGCATCAGTGTAGCCTTCGAGCCTCAAGGCATTTCCTTGATAGCATAAAGCATAGTCCGCAGTCCCTTTAAGATACCGCATTATCCTCTTAACCGCTTTCCAGTGTGCTTGCCCTGGATTGGATTGGTAATGACTTACCATTCCGACGGCAAAACAAATGTCCGGTCTTGTACACATCATAGCGTACATAAGACTACCAACTGCACTGGAATATGGAAGTTTTTCCATAATTTCCTTTTCCTTTTGGTTCTTAGGACACATCATCAGACATAAATTATCACATTTGCTTATTGGAGTATCAATGGACTTACAGTCCTGCATATTTAAACGTTCTAGAACCTTCTTTATAAAAGTCTCTTGTGAAAGAGAAAGAAGTTTCTTTGAACGATTCCTTGAAATCTTAACTCCAAGGATATATGCGGCTTCTTCCATGTCTTTCATCTCAAATATTGATGAAAGCCAAGCCTTGATATCCATCACAAAGCCCTTGTCATTTCCAGCTATTAAAATGTCATCTACATATAGAGACATAATAACGTACTTGCTCTTAATCCTCTTGATATATACACAGTTATCTTCATCAAGCATGGAAAAATGATTTGATAAGACAACTTCTTGAAATCATATATACCATTGCCTCGAGGATTGTTTAAGACCATATATGGATTTACGAAGTTTACAACCCTTATGTTCGTTTCTTTTTTTTACAAACCCTGTTGGTTGTTCCATATAGATCTCCTCGTCCAATTCTCCATTGAGAAAGGCAGTCTTTACATCCATTTGATGTAATTCAAGGTCTAAGTAAGCTACCATAGCCAGAATCAAGCGAATCGAGGTAAAACGCACAACAGGTGAGAAGGTCTCATCGTAGTCTATCCCTTCCTGTTGCGTAAAACCTTTCGTGACAAGGTGAGCTTTATATCTGTCAATAGAGCCATCAACCTTATGCTTGATCTTGAGAACCCATTTGTTCCCAATAACTCTATGTCCTCTGGGTAAGTCAACCAAGTCCCAGACTTGGTTAACTTTCATGGATTCTAATTCCTCCTTCATCGCTTCTATCCATTTGTCTTTTGCAGGGTATGATACGGCCTGTTTGAAAGTAGCAGGCTCGTCATCTTCTTGTAGTAAAGTCATAAAGGTTTGTGGGAATTCATCCTCAAATCTTAGAGGAGTTAACCTTGTACGACTACTACGTCGTATTTGAGATTCTTCAAGTCCTTGTTGACTCGAATTTAGATCAATTCTAATACCACTCCCACTTGGAATGTCGTTAGAAATGCTCCCACTTGGATTATTATTCCCGTATGGAATAGGATTCGCATCATTCGTATCATCCATTAGTGAAGGTTGAAACATATTTTCGTCTTCACCAAAAATTCTCCCACTCGAATGAGGTAATCCTTCTTGATCATAAATCTCAAATAGAGATAAGTCCTGACTTATCTCGCCCTGTCTTGTAAACTCGTTTTCCAAGAAATTGACATCCCTCGACTCAAATTCAATTAGTCCTCCATTGTCTTCCTGACCAATGAAAACATAACCTTTGGAGTTTTCTGCGTATCATATAAAGATACATTTCCTCCCCCTTGGCCCAAGTTTGCCAAACTTATGGGAGGAAATATGTGCGTAGGATGCACACCCCCAAGGTTTTAATATGCTTAAGTCAGGAGACCTTTGGTTCCACAACTCATAAGGAGTGGAGCTAACTGATTTCGAGGGTACGCGATTCAAAATGAAAGCGGCCGTCAATAATGCATCACCCCAAAAAGTGATTGGCAAGTTGGCTTACGCCATTTTTGAACGGACCATTTCCATTAAAGTCCTATTCCTCCTTTCTGCAACACCATTTTGTTGCGGAGTATAAGGCATAGTTACCTGATGAACTATGCCCTTTTCATCACAAAGTTCCTTAAAACTTGCTGATTGATATTCATCGCCTCTATCGGTTCGCAAGACCTTAATCTTGCTATCTAATTGATTTTCCACCAAACCCATATAGTTTTTAAAGCAGGTTAATGCTTCACTTTTGTGGGATATCAAATAGATATGACCGAATCGGGTGAAGTCATCAATAAAAGTGATGAAATAGGACTTCCCGCGTCTTGTCTTGACATTCATCGGACCACATATGTCCGAATGGATGAGCTGTAATGGAACCTTGGCCCTTGTGCCGATTCCAAAAGGCTTGCGACAAGATTTCCCTACAAGGCAATGTTCGCAAGTCGACATTTTGACCTTTGAAACATTGGATAGAAGGCCACGTTTGGCAAGTCTATCCAGTCATGTTGGTCCAATGTGACCAAGCCTTGCATGCCAACAAATTAAATCTGACTCATAATTTGATGAATTTGCAACAAGGAAATTTTCATTATAAAATGAGGAATCATACATTGTATTTAATATAACAAATCCTTTGAAAAACATACCCAGAACCAATTAAAGAATTATTACAAGACAAGTCCACTTTACAACTATGAAAAAACCAACTATAACCAAGGCCCATTAAAACGACCCCAGATATAATATTCCTTCGAATATCTGGAGCGAAGAGGACATCATGTAGTAAGATAGTGCGGCCGTTGTCCAAGACTAGCTTGCACGTCCCAACGCCTTTCACTTCAACACGTTTGTTGTTTCCTACATATATCCACTTTGTTCCTTGGGGTATCCGGTGATCCTCCATGAAGGACCGTCTGTCCCTTGCTATGTGGTCGGTGGCACCTGAATCAATTATCCAAAATGGATTAGATTCTACAAGAATATTGAACTAGAAACACGTTTGTAACTAGCATTACAAGTTACATTGTCACCTTCATCCGTACAAGAACGGGCATAGTGACCTAACTTGTTGCACTTGAAGCACTTGATCCTCTTCAAGTCTTTCTTCTTGAGCCATTTCTTGTTCCCACCCTTATGTTTGGGTTTCTTGGTAGACTCTGGTTGCTTATTACGTTCATTAGTAAACTTCGAACGATTTTTCCATTTCATTCCCCCGTGTGAGGAACTAGCAACCATGTGCACTTCTGTACTTGGCTTGGCGGCCGCAAGCCGCTCTTCCTCTAACTCGAGGTGCTTAGAAACATCGCTGAAGTTCTTGATGCTCTTATTATGAGTGAGATGCATCTTCATTTGGTCCCACCCATTTGGTAGGGAACGTATGACTGCTTGGATTTGTTGCTCATCAGTGAGCACATGACCTGCATCCTTTAACTCTGAGATGAGATTCGCCATATGTCGCAGACGCTTCCCCATGGAATGATCTGGACGTTTTTTGTACGAATCGAATCTTATAGTTAAAGGACGAAGTTTGGACACCGTGGTGACACCAAACTTCTCTTCTAGCTTGGACCATATGTCCATGGCTAGGTTATGCTCTCGAAAGATCCGCATTATGTCGTCTGCCATACTTGATAGCAACGTAATGCGAGCAATCTTGTTCTTCCGTGACCAAGCATCGAAAGCTTCCTTGTCTCTTCTGTGTTGGGCCGTAGTGCCCAACTCAGGTTCAATCATTATGTTCTTTAGAGTTTCGAGCACATCTTGCTCCTCTAGAACATATTGTATCGTTATGGACCATAGTTTGTAATTATCGTCGTTGAGTTTTTCACCGTTGTTCAACTCAGCGATGATGTTCTTAGCGACAGAAGACATTTTAGCTTTAAAATGCTGCAAAAGACATAAAACGAAGGTTCGATCAAAAACATTGCATAATTTCATATTTATAGTCATTATTTTAGACATTTTCATAATTCAGCAGTCTCGGCCAGCGGACCGACCAGTGGAATGGCTAGTCCATGGTTCACTACCCCCAGACAGAGCCGAGGTGTCCCACAAATTAGTCCAAAAGACCACTGGTCGAATCATGATCCATTGAGATTCTGAATCAATCGAATGTGGAAATTTCAGACTAGATTAATATCACTCCCACTTGGAAAATCCCACTTGGAATGATATTATTATATTTGATAAGTTACTTTCGAAAAATATTGAAGATGTTGTTCTAGAATCGGAAAAGTCATTACGATCCCAATCACCATCTAGAACAACTTTCAATATTTCCACATCACTTTATCAAATAACAGTACTATTATAGTACTTTGCAGCAGAAAAACGTTTTTGAAAAACGTATTTTGAAAACATATTTTTCAAACGTATTTTGCAAACGTATTTTACAGCGGGAGGTAATAGTCTTCCCCGGCCATTGCCGGGGTCGAGCCGTGGCCGTGCCAAGGCCGGATTCCCCCTTTCGTGGGGTTTTACCGTATGCAACTGCCGCCGGTCCCGTATGGGCCGACCATGCAGGTGGCCGGGACCGAAACTGACGGCACCGTAGGGCTCCTCGGCGTGGCCATGTCCCCTCGGTCAGGGCCTCTGGAAGAGGCCAACCAGGGCCAGCCAGGGGTTCCTGGCTGGTCGGCCAGGGCCTCTGCCCTGGCCGGCCAGGGGCCCTGGCCCCCCCCGGCCAGGGCCTCTGCCCTGGCCGGCCAGGGTTTTACAACGGGAGGTAATAGTCTTCCCCGGCCATTACCTTGGTCGAGCCGTGGCCGTGCCAAGGCCGGATTCCCCCTTTCGTGGGGTTTTATTGTATGCAACTGCCACCGGTCCCGTATGGGCCGACCATGCAGGTGGCCGGGACCGAAACTGACGGCACCGTAGGGCTCCTCGGCATGGCCATGTCCCCTCGGCCAGGGCCTCTGACAGAGGCCGACCAGGGCCGGCCAGGGCCTCTGGCAGAGGCCGACCAGGGCCGGCCAGGGGTTCCTGGCTGGTCGGCCAGGGCCTCTGCCCTGGCCGGCCAGGGGCCCTGGCCCCCCCGGCCAGGGCCTCTGCCCTGGCCGGCCAGGGGCCCTGGCCCCCCGGCCAGGGCCTCTGCCCTGGCCGAGGCCGGCCAGGGCCGGCCAGGGCCTGGCCCTGGCCTCTGCCAAGGCCCGCCAGGCCCTGGCCGAGGCCAGGGCGCCGGCCCTGGCCTCTGCCAGGGCCCGCCAGGGCGGCCAGGGCGCCTGGCCCTGACCTCTGCCAGGGCCGGCCAGGCACTGGCTGATGCCAGGGCGCCGGCCCTGGCCTCTGCCAGGGTCGGCCAGGCCGGCCTTTGTGCATGTCAGCCATGGCCCCTTGGCCATGGCCGGCCTCCCCTTCCTTGGGGTCCGGTTTGCACACCCCCCCCCCTCCCGAAGGGGGGGGTCTTGGTTGTCATTGGTTGTAGCCAACCCCCTCCGCATGGGGAGGGGGGTACATAGCCTCCATGGCCCATATGGCCATGGCGATCATGCACCAAAGAGGTCATCTTCTCCGTTGAGAATAACTACCATCTTCTCCGATGAGACACCGGTTCATCAAGAAAGTAGTTATGTTTCAATGGCCGTGTGCCAAAAAAATAACATACCTTCACGACCGCAAACTTCACGCTCCACATGAAGAGAGTTCACATTCCCTATTGAATAGAGACTCAGCATCCATGAAGAGTGTGAGTTTGGCGAGATGAACGGTCAATTCTTCTCGTCATGGAGAGTTCATGCCATATCCGTAATGACAGAAGACCCTAATGTGAAAAGAACAACTGCTGCGATTCTCTCCGTCACGATGCGCTCCTACCATATCCATAATGGTAGGAAACTCATTCATGAAAAAGACACCGCCTCGTTCATCGATGAGATCGGAGCGAACCCGTATTGCTCTGATACCAATGTAGGATCTCGTCGCGCGAGGATGGAGGATCGAAAGAGAACTTACGTTAGCATACGCTGTGCCGTAGTCTCTGAACTTTGCCCTCAGATTCGCCACAACGGTCAGTACTTTGTCACAGAGGATCGAAGCAGAGTTTCCATCTTCTAAATCTAACTTTAGAAGAAGAACTAAATGGAAGGGAGAAGAGGAAAAAGTTTTGCCTTATGCAAACTTATGGCATTCAAGATTACTCTTAAAAGCCTTACCCTTGGGTCCTATTTATAGGCTTTAGGGGTAGTTACTGTAGGAAATAACCATATATAAGCGTATTAGCCTATATTAGCACATTTCCATATCCTCTTCATTATGCACTTATCAAGTGCCTTTTTGCACTTAGAAAGTGACTTTTTCCACTTATCGAGTGGTCCTTTTCACACATGAAAACGGTTCCCTTCGTACATGCTTTCATGCACGCGACATCCGAGGTCCGTATACCCTCATACATCCCCTCATGGGTGTATACATGTCGTCCATATCCAACAGTTGATAGTGGTACGAGTGTGTGAGAGGTCTGGAGGTGTGTGTTTTGTACTTGGCGAGATGTGAGCTGTTACGTTGTATATGCGGTAGTTGTATAAACAGTTTGTGTATATATATCAGGGTTTGGATTGTTGTCTCTCTTTTGTTTCTGTGATAGCTGGAATGCTACAGGTACTATCCCAACAGTGTGCAGTGAACCTGCTCGAGTTTTAAAATTTTGTATTTCTCTTCGTAGCACCTGCCTCTTCCGGGATACCTGATACGAATTCGTACTTATCGGGTATCCCGGTGAGCAGGGCATCACACACACACACACACACACACACACACACACACACACACACACACACACACATACAAAATACCATATGGGTATGTAACACAATATAGGCAATACACCATCACACACAACAAGAGATACACACAAGAGAAATCCAGTATACACCTAATATCCATATCTAAAGCAATGTACACAAACCTTACACCTTCACTCCATAATACATCACACACATAAGTATAAAAACACACATACACACACATATACTTAACATCCCCCTGATTTGGCACTATATAAAGTCGGAACAGGGATACCAGGATTAAAATTTGTAACCACAAGTGCACGGTGTTGTAGTGTGGCTTGGGGGTCGAACACGGGGAGGCGTGTGATGTGATTGTGATCAAACAGGAACCGGATCATCCGGTGGGTGAGCTAGCCCTATCGCTTTGGTGGGTTGTCATGATATGAAACTACGGAAAGGTGTAAGATATAAAAAGTAACCCGGACCTTGGTTTCCACCCTATCATGAGTTCTCTCTATTACAACTGACGGATAGGGAAACGATCGGATTATAGGGTTTAGTGGTGAGACATTGCCTCTAATAGCGGTACCTAGCGTCCCCTGGGCCCGATATTCCGGTCGATGCCCAGGATGATACGCTAGGTCTACTCGGGTTTGGACGGTGGGCATTCCCATGTCCAACACCAACGACTCCGGGAGCACTAAGCTCACAACGATTGCTCCCGACATTTCATCCTGCCATTTCCATGCGCTAGGAATCAATGTCTACGCTAGGGGTGTGAGATGTGGCTAGGGGATCAAACTCCCAGTTTATTTCCCCTTGGCCCGATGGTCAGAGGCGGTCTTTATCCCGCCAATGACAATAAAACGCCCCGCGTAACCATCTAAATCCCTATATCCTATCGAAACCCTAATCATATGGTCGTTCTAGGGAGAACCCACGAAGGGGCTTCCACCAATGTCCAGCGTAGGAAACTACTCACTAATCATAGCAATAGATTCAATAACACAAATTTCAGCCATTGAAATGAAGATCAAGCAATAGAATACTAGAGCAAATGGTATTAATAACACAATATTAAAGTATCAAAGCGATCGGAGAACTTACAAAACAAGTTTATTTAGCAGCAGCCAAAATCCCTAAAAAATGCTTAAGAAAATGGGATGCTCATTTTCTGGGAAACTTAGGGCAATATATACATTCTGGCAAGATGCCAGGGAATATTCCCAGAAGAAGACAAAAATAAACATCCAACCGATCGGTTGAGACGACCGTTTGACTGGGTCTTCAGCTTCTGAGATTCTTCACCCGATCACTGAACCGGTCGGGTGAAGTTGTTGGATTCTTGAGCTCGCGAAGAAATGCTACAAGTGACCCGATCGGTTGACAAGTGACCCGATCGGTTGACAAGTCAACCGATCGGGTGGAGTTCGGCTCAGAAAACAGAGAGTACTGTCGCGACCAACCAATCTTTGAACTGATCGGTTGGGATTTGCCTCATTGCTGCTCCTCATCGGTCAGATACGGTGCACGAACCGATGGGGTGGAACTGTCCACCCGATCGGTTGAGAGCTGATACGTGATATACTTTGGCGATTGGCTCTTAGGATCTCGTGTCGCACTTCCCGTTGCTCCGGGGACTCATGATCTGTGCTTGGTATGTCCCCTGCACTGGCAATCTCCTACAATAGCACACAAACACAAAGAAAGTGAAAATGAACTAAAATCACAATAGAATAGATACGAAACAATGGAAAACAACAGAAAACGAAGGGAAATCACGGAGAAGACGTGCGTGAATATATAAAATATAAACGCACATCAAAATCTCCCAAACTGAACCCTTCCTCGTCCTCGAGGAAGACGAGTGAGAGTAGGAGCTCGGAGGGAAAAATAAAAAGGAAGAAACAGAAAAAGAAAGCAAAATCCTAGATCACCCGTCAGAGCCAACGAAAACCAACACGCCACACTAAGCAAGCATGAGATAAGCATATCACTAAACCCAGGAATATGAGTCCATACAAGTGTCGTGGGTCCATGCGGTGAAGCGCAAGTGAGTGAGGTCGTGACCTAGAAGACGGTGTAACTATCTAAATTGTGCAATAAAGCTCCATATACACATACCCAAGGAATGACCCAAATATCGATTCAATTCGAATTAGCGGTGAATAATAGCTCAAGCATGCATGAGAATAGAGTAGGAATAGAAAACATATCATATGTCGGGGACTCTACTGCTAGGAACTAAGGAATCACCACACGACTACCTAGATGATCGTTAGAAAATTCCTATGCCAAGCGTGTTCGAAATCGAAGGGGGTTGAGTAGGTGTGGAGGAGATCACTTGGTGCAAATTCTCGCCTTCCTTTTATTTATGGCGGTAGGAATAATATTCACATCATGATTTTTTTTGGGTTTTGGATATTGGTATTTTTTGGATTTTTGCTATACATATTTTTTTCTTCTCTCTCTCTCTCTCTCTCTCTCTCTCTCTCCCCCTTTTTTTTCTTTTTGAATTTTTCTTCTCTCTTTTTTTTGGAAGTGGGATAATGAAAAGTGTGCACTCCCCCAAATGGGAAAACGATGCAGGATGATGGGATCTACACTTAGTAAAACAAAAAAGAATACGAATTCTAAACACTTGGCAAAAGGAAAATTTTTCGCAGATCAGAACATAAGCAAATGGGTTATCCTAGTCCTATTGGTAGAGTCCCGACACATGCGATTTGAAGCATAATCTATATAGATTATTCATGCATAAAGAAGCAGACAGTGGAGGCTATATACTGCATATTCGAAATTGAAGCATGATAGTCTAGGGGTCATCCAAGGACAGGTATATAAAACAAAATCACAACATAGAAGTACACCAACTAACTAGTCACGACACACAACTCACACAAAAGCAAAGTGAACCTACGAAGCATAAAATGCAATAGGACTCGGCTTCCTAGGATTAGTGAGAGTGATTATCGTAGCTAAGCTAAGTTTGTGTGTGTGTGTGTGTGTGATTCCATGACAGTTCATCATGTGGGGTCATCTCTAGGAGAGGGAGAATAAAAAAGAAGGAAAGAAAAAGAAAAACATGATGAAAACGACTCAAAAACGGAGAAAAAGACACGACTGACGCACAAAGTGCGAATCTCCCAAGCTAAATGTTGCATTGCCCTCAATGAAATAGGAGTAAGAGTGAGAGGACAACGACAGATGGGAGGGAAGTACGCACCGACAACAAATGGGGAAAACATGAAAAACACACAAGAAGATATATAGAAAAATAAAGAAAATAAATATTGAGACGAACTATACAAAACACATACACACGAACACACAAAACAAACACACTACAACGACAGGACACGACAACAATCACACAAAAAATTTGATTTCCCCCAAGCTGATCATGACAGTTCCAGAGAAGAGATGTGATTATAGTGAATCAGAAAAAGATGGCTAGGGGAAATCAAAAAAAAGATCAAAGTGCAGGAGCGATGGGGTCATCATCCTCCTCGGAAGAGGCTGGAGGGGTATGGGTGGGAGAGGTGATGGGTGTGCGAAGAAGTGGAGAAAGGGGTGGAGATGGTGAACGGATGGGTGTGGTGGTGGTGTGAACGATGGGTGGAGTGTCGGTGGTAATGGCAGGTAGGAAGGATACGGCGACCAATGAGATGGGTATGGGTAATGATCTCGCGCGCACAGCGGGCTTCTTGCGACGCGAGTAGGCGGTGGTGATAGAGGTGAAGGGTGGTGGTAGTGTAGGATCAATGGTAGTGGTGGTGGGAGGGGAAGAAGTGGCGGGAGGAGGGCATGAGCGCATAGGGGGTGATGGAGGAGGTGATGGAGATGGAGTAGGTGGTGGGGGATCGTGAATGTGTGTAAGAAGGCGGAGAATGGCGGCGATGTTTCGCTCGAGAGCGAGGAAACAAGGATGTGAGAAGAAGGAAGTGGATGGGTCCGAGGAGGTGGAGGAGGATGCGCCAGCGTGCAGAGCAGCCAGCCCAGCTCAAGAGCTAGGTGAGCAGAGGTGGCCTATCGGACAGCAGAAGTGGTGCCATGGTAGTGGTCGTGTGATCACTCCGTATTTTACACCTTTTTTCCCACATGTTTGCATGCCATTTAGATCGCTCAAATCATGTTTTTCACGGTTTATCGACAATATTGCGATACTTTTCACGATTTGTTGTTTTTGTCGTATTTCAGGAGATTTGGAGCGATTTGGAGTGATTCCGAGATACACCCACTCCGGAGTGTCACCGAAGACTTCCCTGAGGGGTATTTTGAGATTGGAGAGGAGCGAAAGAAGAAAGAACGTCGTAGGAGCGACGAGGAGGCAAAAATACACAATTTGGGCATCTTCAGCATCTCACTCGGCCGAGTGAAGGAGTCACTCGGCCGACCAACGAGACCCCGCTCGGCCGGCCAGATCGGACACGCTCCAAGCGTGCACTCGGCTGAGCATCAGAAGCCGACTCGCCCGAGTGGAGTATCCCGTCCGCCCGAGTGGCACTCAGACGACGCCCATCAAAAACTCCCGACTTACTGTTTTTCGTCAGTCTGAGCAGCAGAAGCCCGACTCGGCCGAGTGGCAATTACCGTCCGCCCGAGTGGAGTATCCCATCCGCCCGAGTGAAGATAGCCCATCGGCCGAGTGACGACAACTCACTCGGCCGAGTGACCCCCGAAGTGAAGACCCCCAAGACCCCGGACTTACTATAAATTCTCAGGGTCTATCACTCGGCCGAGCGACTTTTTTCGCTCGGCCGAGTGAGCCGAGCGCCTGTAGCGGAAAACACGATTTTGAAGAGGCGCAGGGGCATTTTGGTCACGAATTTTTGGGCAGTTTTGGGGGGTATTTAACCCCAGATTCTAACTTAGTTTAGAGAGCTTCTTCTATTGCTTTTGGCAGCCTTTTTAGATTAGACTTTTTAGAGTTTAATTCTTGTGATTGGAGAGGAGAGAAAAGTGCTATTTTGTTGGCTTCTTGGAAAGCTACATTGGTTTGTCTCCCTCTCTATTAAAAATCCTATTTTTATTGCTATTTTGAATATTGCCATGAATTCTATTGCTATTTCAATTGATTGTTCTTCCATTTGCGATATGATTTGTGAGTAGTCTTAACGTCATAGGGCGTGGGGATGAACCCTACGAGCCCAATTTCCGATTTGCGATGATTTGGTAGAACTATTGCTAGAATTGCTATTAGGGTTAGTTTGGGATTGATATAACACGGATAGCTAGGTGTTCATATCGACTGGGATTTGCAAGAGATTGGATCCCAATTCGATAGGAAACCCTAGAAATCCGAATTGGGTTGAAATTGAGTTTCCGAAGTATCGGTTTGTAAGAGATTGGATCGATATTAGGATTCTCGGTTGCAATTCTATACCGATACCCGTTTGCAAGAGATTGGACGGGTAGGAACTATCCCAACCTAGGTCGTAGCCCGAGTTTGCACGAGAGTGGGCTCGGGATGCGATTGAACAATGACGTTGATCCTAATGCTAGCTTGCCTAGGCTAGGGTTTGCAAGAGATTGGACTCGAACCTATGTTTTCTATAGATCGGCAACAGCGCGAGAGCATGAGCTAGGTCTTACATTCAGTTGCAACTAGTTCACCCGACATTCTACCCTAGCAATTGTGAAACCGATGAATCACAATGACGAGATACGGTGAGTAGCGGGGATTCCCTATTCCCTAGGTGTCTTTATTTGATTTTATATCTCTTTACTTTGTTTGACGATTGTGACAACATCATCGAAAGGCAATTTCCTACTTTTCTGTCCCTATAGCCAGGTTGTTCGGAGAAGGCACTGTCATACGTCCTCCCTGTGTTCGATACCCGCTCACCGCTACACTGTGCGCTTGCGGTAAAACTACACGGTCGCTCTTTAGGGTGTACGCCTGGGCGCGATCAAGTTTTTGGCGCCGTTGTCGGGGAGGCGATTGTGTTTGATCCTACCACCCTAGCTATTTCTTTCTTTTTATTTTATTTCTTCATTTTTTTATCTAACCCTTCCATTGTGCTAATCGCTTCTTTGAAACTTCGTTTTTCCGTGCATGTACACGAGATCCACAGCGGACCCCATAGATATATTGTTTGATCCTGAGATCGAGCGTACATTGCGGAGAATCAGAGCGGAGAGGAGACCCGATACGGAAGGGAGGTTTATGAACGTTCGGGAGACGCCTGAAGAGTTAGCGGCAAGAATGGCGAGGATTATTTCCATTCGAGATAGGCTCCGGCCTAAGACTTCCTCCACAACCTCGTCCATAGCCATGCCGGAGTTGGCGGCCGACAAGAATTTTTAGTTGAAGACTGGACTTGTGGTTCTGATGCAGCAGGATCCATTTCATGGGAACGCCCATGAAAATCCCCACTACCACATCCAGATCTTCCTATCAAAGTGTGCCACCTTCCAGATGCCGGGCGTCACCCTAGATGCCATCAGACTGCGCCTCTTTCCCTTCACACTAAAGGATAAAGCTCTTTATTGGTTGAGGACGCAAGCTGAAGGAGTCTTTACCACATGGGATGAGTTGGCGAGCGCGTTTATTGACAAGTTCTATCCGCCCTCCAAGACGGTAAAGATTAGGAGTGCTCTCATGTCCTTCAAGCAAGGACCTCAAGAGACACTCTACGAGGCATGGGAGCGCTTCAAAGACCTGCAGCATCAGTGCCCCTACCATAGCATTGAAGATTGGGAGCTAGTCCATAGCTTCTACAATGGTCTCCAACCGGGGACCAAGCAGATTATTGATGCCGCGGTAAATGGGGCCATCCTATCGAAGACTCCCGACGAAGCTATGGCCTTAATTGAGGAGATGGCCTCGAATAATCAACAATGGGGCGACGAGCGAGGACACTCTTCGTCCTCCTTGAAGCCATCTAGCATCTATGAGGCCAAGGCCGTGGCGGAGCTGACCAACAAGTTCGACTCTCTCCACAAGGTGGTGGAGAGACTGGAGAAATATATCACGGAGCCCCAAGGAGCCCCTTCCACATCCACACCAACAAGTCAAATGTGCGATTGGCAAGACCAATCCCAAGATATGTATTTGGGAGGAGAACAAGCAGAGGGATCTTTGGAGCAAGTTCAATACGTCGCGGGGAACCAAGGATATTGGGCCAATCCGGCCGCTAGAAACCATCCCGGTTTCTCCTATGCAAACAATGATGGAGCATTGAACCTCCCGCAACAACCACCTTACCAAGCTCGACCACCACCACAACAACAACAACATTATCCACCGAGGGGGCCTCCGCAACAAAATTTCCCACCAAAGCAACAAGTGGGGCCCTATAGGTCGCCCGGATACAATCAATGGTGGAGAAATCCAAACCCTCCACAAGCTCAACAATGTTCCGACTTTGAAGCTAGAGTGGAGGAGTTTATGGTCGAGCAGAAGAAGACTAATGCTTCCTTGAAGGCGAGCCAAGATTCCCTTGCAACCGTTGTAGGCCAAATCTCGGAGCAACTTGTGTTGCTCAATCGAAATAGTCAACAGTTGCCGGCTCAACCCGAGCAAAATCCACGGGGCGCCACCAGACATATCAACGTCGTGGTTGCAGTTACTACGAGAGGCGGGAAGGATACCACCACAGTCATGATTCCAACCAAGGAGCCCGTGGTGGAGAGAGTAGAGCCAAGTGAGCCGATCATTGAAGTTGAGAGAGAGAAAGAGCCGCAAGGGGAAGAAAAGTCCAGAGCGGAGCAGCTGATTGAAGAGAGGCGTTTTATGCCACCGATCCCATTCCCTCAGAGGCTTGCTAGAGCAAAGATGGAGAAACGGCTAGCCAAGTTTCTCGAATATTTGAGGGGGGTAAGCCTCAATATCCCCTTCCTTGACGCTATCGTGGAAATCCCGACATACGCCAGGTTCTTAAAAGATTTGATTACGGGAAGAAAGAGGAAGGAGAAAATCATGCTCGCTGAGGAGGGGACTTGGTTCACCAAGAGAGAGAAGGAGCCCGCCAAATTCAAAGACCCGGGGAGTTTCCGAATTCCTTGCACCTTAGGCGGCGTCCCTCTATAAAAAGCGTTAGTAGACGTAGGGGCTAGTGTTATCCTCATGCCTCTCTCTATGTTCCGAAGACTAAACACCGGCACAGAATTGAAGCCTACCGACATGCGGATACAACTAGCAGATGGTCAGATCACAAGGTCGGTAGGGATCACAGAGAACATCCCGTTACAAGTCCCGGGAGGCATATGTTTGCCATGCGACTTTGTGATTATGGATGTCACGGAGGAGGGAGATACGTCGCTAATACTTAGACGCCCGTTCCTCGCCACCGACGGTGTCATTGTCGACGTACGTGAAGGGACTCTAACATTGAACGTCGGCAACATCAAGGTGGAGCTTCATATACCCAAGGCAATAAAACACATGCCTTATCATGAGGAGCTGGACTATATGGACCTCCTTAACGAGGTCATTGAGGAGGCAATCCCCCATTCCATCGGCGCACTATTCAAGGATGATTTTGAAGAAGGGACGGATTTGGGCCTAGAAGAAAAGATGAATGACTCCCTCGACCTCTCCATGAAAATTGATGAAGGCGACGCTGATGTCACGAGTATACGAGAGCTCTGCAAGCTCTCAAAAATGAAGTCTCCGAAGAAAGCTCCGCCGATACGAAAATCGGTGTCACCGATGAAGCCGAGGCCCGGAGCAAGCACTAGCTTGGGGGAGCCACCCCCCAACACTACCCGAGACAAAGGAGCACTGAGGAAGAACACGCCGCCACAACATCCAAACCCAAGCGTTCTTCCCGATAAATTCGACGGGTGCATCTCATATGCACCCAATATCCCGCATTAAATTGAAAATCCAAGGGGGTCGAGCTCAAGACCTTAAACGAGCGCTTGTCGGGAGGCAACCCAACGGTTATCGCTTTATTTTTGCTTTGTTCTTTATTTTTGTTTTAGAAATTATTAGTGTTTTGAGTCGTTTGCCTGAAAAATTCGTGATAACGGGTCCTATTTTTCTTTGACAGGAGAGGAGAAAGGGATATATATCATTAGGAGGATGAACAAGGTGACAAAGAGCGCTCCAGGAATGCGCTCGATGCTTAGGAGGAGGAAGAAATCAACTAGAGGAAGAAAAATAGAGATTAGAGCCCAAACGGAGCCAAACAGCAGAAAACAGGGTTCACTCGGCCGAGTACACTAGCCACTCGGCCGAGCACATAAGTTCGTCCGCCCGAGCGACGCACCAACGAGGGAAGTCTGCTGTACCCAACTCTCTGTTTCTTTTCTTGATTTCAGTATAATTGCCACTCGACCGAGTATATATCTTCACTCGGCCAAGTGAAACTGATACGCTCCTAGGGTGAGAACTGCCGAGTAGCTTGTGCCACTCGGCCGAATGGACTTTTTCCACTCGGCCGAGGGTGGCAAAGCCACTCGGCCGAGCCGTAAGCGGGGAGGAGTTTTTAAAAATATTTCCGTTACGTTCACTCGGCCGAGCGACATAGTCACTCGGCCGAGTCGTAACTTTTCCTATATAAGTCGCAGCGGGTCGGCGCGTTTTTCGAAACGCCCAAAAAATCCAACGCCCGATCGCTGCGACTGTTCGACTCCCTCGACCGCTGCGACCCCTCCACTCGCCCGACCGCCTTGCCCACCGCCACGCTCGTCCGACCACCACCGACCGACGCCGCCGCCGCACCGCCTGAGTCGCCGGCGACTCCCTTGCCGCCGGCCGAGCTTCGGTATGCCCTATTTCGCCCATTTCTCCATTTTTCTCCTATTTTTTTGACGATCCATATGCTAATCGAGCCCCTAGCCCAAATTAACTTCAAAATCTATCTATTATACCCCTAACCCCCCATACATTTTGAATATTATTCGCTGATATCTTCGTTTGATGTGCAGGCTTTATTGGGGTGCTTAGGGGAGCCTTGGGGAGCTTCCGGGGAGCGTTTTTGGCTTTGTGGAGGCGGCGTCTTCGCACGCATCCACTATTTTGCTCTCGCGATGTGTTCTGGTATATTCGTTCCACTCATTTTTCACACGCCGCATTTATTTCGCTTTTTGGTGAGCACCCGGGGCCCACATGCCGCCCCGGACACGGCCACCACCAGGAGAGCTTCCGCCAAGCGGAAGCGGCCGGATGAGCCCGGCCCCTCCCATGAGATGGAGGACTCTCCTCCGCCTACACCACCTCACCCCGTATAGCCACAGCCTGCAGACCCCGTTCACCCTGCACAGCCACAGCCTGCAGTCCCCGTTCACCCCGCACAGCCACTCCCTGCCGACCCACTGCCACCACCGGCTCCACTTGTCGGGCCGCTGGGGATTACATTTCGAGACGACGCACACCGCGTAGTTTTTGAGCGCATTTCCCAGCGCTCGATTGTACCCTCCAGGTTCGCACACCTTGCAGACCTAGGACGCCTGGGGGTACTTGAGGGGATGCTCACGTTGTATCACAACGTGGGTTGGCGAAATTTTTTCCAAGTGTCGGCGGACACCTTCGTCCGTCCGACACTTGAGGTGCTGAGTTCTATAGCCCGGACCGACGAGGGATGCTCGTTTAGGTTTGTGGACCGAGAGTGCCAGGTCACTCTCGGTATGATGAGAGCATTCTTTTCATGGCCCGATATCCCCGGGGCCGACCGTGGCTACGCACCCACTCACATCCCCCCACCTTCCTTCGATTCCCACGCTTCTGGGCCCGGATCACGGGTTTACCAGCTGCCTTTGACCCTAGTAGGGCCAAGGCCTCAGCCATCGTCCACCCCTGCCTCTGCATAGCTCAGCGCCTTATGGCGACTACCTTTTTGGCGAGGTATGAGCCTGGGACGATGTCCACGCCGGAGCTTTATATGCTCTATGCGATGACGCGCCCCAGAGTTCTAGCTAGGGGGAGTGACGAGTTGGTCCATGCCGTCGTGATTGATATCGCGAGCTGGTTTTTGGACCGCATCATCGTATCGGTGGGCGCTCGCTCACCGATATGTTGCAGTGGTCTGATCACCCTGCTCGCCCTGATGACCAGCGAGGACCTACCGGCCGATTTGCGTCGTTCTCCGGGCCCCACTTCACTGTCTATAGACGTCATGGCCCGGATGAAGATGCTTCGTCCACACGGCCAGCGGCACTGGATTTGGTTGCACTGTCCCTACGGTGCTGACTACATGATCCTTCCGAGCCCAGCTCGGACACAGATAGCACCAGCACAGGTGGACTGGCTTCCGGCGATGGATCTCCTGATCCCCGCCGCCTACGTGCTTGAGGCCGAGGAGGCTGAGCAGGCCCACGCTGCACACGCTGCACCCGTTGACCCCGTGGCCCCTCAACCTGTGCCTGATATTTCTGCTGCTCCCGACACCTCTGTCCACACTTCTGCCGATGTCGGGAGTACACTTGCTGAGACCGCCTCCACTACCACCACTCCCACCACAGCTGGCCCTCTGTCCGTTGAGCCCCTTTGTTCCGCACTACCCGAGCGCCCACCTACTTTTGTTGAGAGCGGAGAGCCTTCTTTCGCTGTCGTCGTGGAGACCATGGCCAGTATGATCTCCGCTGGGATTTCACCTTTTGGACCCCACACTGTCTCCCCAGCGGTTGTCACTTCTGTCTCCACCGCAGCCGTACTTTCTGAGAGTGTCGTGACGTCTGTTCCCACGTCTGTGTCACTGACCTCTCTTGCCGCCTCGTCGCCACTCTTATATTCCACTTCCGCTGCTGCTGCTTCCACCTCACACCAGCCTGTGCCCCAGCCTTGCCCTAAGGCTGGGCCCCCACTTGTGAGCACAGCACCCTTCCTCCACATGCCTACTGAGCCCATCCACTACACCACCCGAGCCCGCCAGCCCCGTCCTGCACAGCACAGACACGTGCGTCCCTCTGCACCACCTCCCCCCCGACACTGTACTTCAGAGCATTCGTGCTCTTGAGGGGGCGGTGAGTACCCTCAGAGTTGACCTCAGGACCATGTCTGCCACCGTCACCGCTATGGCCAGCCGCTTCGACCTACTTCCGGGCATTCACTATTGCCTCACTCAGATTCTCGATCGGCTTCCTCGCGTACCGACCTCACCCACATCCACCCAGCAGGTACCCACACCCACTCCTACACCCACCCAGCCTGCTCCTACACCCCCACCCCCACCCCCACCCACCCAGCAGACTGTTCCCCAGCCACCACCACCACCTCCTCCTCCTCCGCCTCAGGACGGAGACGGCGCAGCACCACCCTCTTAGGCACCCTAGATGCCATTGATCCTTTTTGCTGTCATGCTGCCCGTCTCTGCTTGGTCCTGATGATTTTTGCCCACCTCACCCTCCCCTCACTATTTTTGGGTCCACATTTTGATCATATCTATTTATATCATTTTTGGGAGAGAGGGAGAGTCTTTTTGGTGTGACACTCTTATATCTGATTCACTCTTATATCTGATTCACTCTTATATCTGCATGCATCATGCCCGCCTCATATTTTCATTTTGTTATTTTTATTTCTTTTTCATCATGCATGCATCCTCACCTACCCCTACCATTACACGTCTCTCGATGTGCCACACTTTGCACATTGAGGACAATGTGCACTTTAGCTTGGGGGAGTGAGTTCTCACGCTTTTTCGATTTACCACCTTTATTTTTAGTTTTTTCACGCCATTTTCCGCATTTACACTCACTTTCATCACTTTTTCTTTTTTTACCATGCATCACGTTGTTTCTTATTTTCTTCGTGTGCCGCATTGTAAATAGTTTTATTTTTCCCTTTTTTATCTTTATTTCTTTCATCTCATGCTAGAGATGATTTTTCTGTGATGATGATGACGTGGAGTTAGCTTTCTCTATATGCATGCTATACTTGTCATGTCTTAGCTTTTATTTCTGATATCATATGCTATGATCTGCCTTGTATTTAGAGATAGTAACCCACACTTTTTTCGTATGAAAATGGATGAAATTCTATTATTAGCTGAGTCTGAATATTCATATGTATGCTATCGTAGAAAACACAACAAGATTCACGCACTGGATGCTTATATCTGGAGTACCGTTTTCTTTTCCTATATCACTTCTATTTGCATGACTTGTACACTTCACTTCAGGATGATTGAATGATGTTAGCTATGATAAATCTGGATTAGTTTGCTTTTTTGTGATCGAAACCGAGTAGATTAGATTACCCTGCTGAAGTTGTCGTGCACGTCTTATAGAGTGAACCGAGAGACATATTTATTTCTTTCTCAACATATCTTGAACATCAATTCTCTATTTTAAAATCATTGGTGAATCTCCCCTTAGTGATTCTAGTATTTGGCATTTCCCCCGTTACTAAGTCCCTAGCTCCAAATTTCCCAAAACCAAAAAGAAAAAGAAAAATTCTTGTATATCCTTCTCTCTTTTGATTTGGGATCATTTTTGGTGTATATGCTATAAAAAAAGAGAAAAGAAAGAAAAGAAAAGAAAAAGATTTGAGAAAAAGAAAAGAAAAGAGAAAAGAATCTCAATAAACGATCCCATCTCATATACTCTCTCTTTCTTCCCTCTTTTTATTTTTATTTTTATTTTTAATTTTTCTTTTGCATTTGGAGCTTCAAAAGAAATGGGGAATGTAAATATAGTTTTGTATATGCCACAACGCTTATAGATAAGCTTGGGGGAGAGAATCCAATGATGTGTGTGAGAGTGACTACCTGACGGTGCATGACAACCTAGGCTAAGTAATATTCTATACTCGGTGAGATTGTTTTAGCTTCACGAAATCCAGAAATCTACGCCTAGCATTCATTTCATGAAATCCACGCTTTTCTATTCTTTCTATTCTATTGCGTGATATTCTTATACTCCTCATAGAAAGCATTCAATTGAAAAGTGTGTGATCTGCGATATTGTATACCGCTTTAGATGATTCAGACAATGTTAATCTTAGAATTATTCCATTTTTCATGCTATATCAATATTCTTGGGTTTTCTATCTCTATTTGCACCATTATACTATGATATCGAAATAAAAGTCTTTGACATGTGTTTTACATTCGGTGCATGCTATATGAGTAAGCAAAACCCACGTCCTGAGAAAAATGATCTAGCAGCTTCCCTCTTCGCTTTCTTCTTTCTTCTTCGTTTTTCGTTTTCCGTTTTTCCATCGTTTTCATTTTTCTAAATTCACCGGGTTCGCCTTTTACTTATCTTCCTCGAGGACGAGTAAGAGGTAAGCTTGGGGGATTTTGATCACTCCGTATTTTACACCTTTTTTCCCGCATGTTTGCATGCCATTTAGATCGCTCAAATCATGTTTTTCACGGTTTATCGACAATATTGCGATACTTTTCACGATTTGTTGTTTTTGTCGTATTTCAGGAGATTTGGAGCGATTTGGAGTGATTCCGAGATACACCCACTCCCAAGTGTCACCGAAGACTTCCCTGAGGGGTATTTTGAGATTGGAGAGGAGCGGAAGAAGAAAGAACGTCGTAGGAGCGACGAGGAGGCAAAAATACGCAATTTGGGCATCTTCAGCATCTCACTCGGCCGAGTGAAGGAGTCACTCGACCGACCAACGAGACCCCGCTCGGTCGGCTAGATCGGACACGCTCAAAGCGTGCACTCGGCCGAGCATCAGAAGCCGACTCGGCCGAGTGGAGTATCCCGTCCGCCCGAGTGGCACTCAGACAACGCCCATCAAAAACTCCCGACTTACTGTTTTTCATCAGTCAGAGCAGCAGAAGCCCGACTCGGCCAAGTGGCAATTGCCGTCCGCCCAAGTGGAGTATCCCGTCCGCCCGAGTGAAGATAGCCCATCGACCGAGTGACGACAACTCACTCGGCCGAGTGACCCCCGAAGTGAAGACCCCCAAGACCCCGGACTTACTGTAAATTCTCAGGGTCTATCACTTGGCCGAGCGACTTTTGTCGCTCGGCCGAGTGAGCCGAGCGCCTGTAGCGGAAAACACGATTTTGAAGAGGCGCAGGGGCATTTTGGTCACGAATTTTTGGGCAGTTTTGGGGGGTATTTAACCCCAGATTCTAACCTAGTTTAGAGAGCTTTTTCTATTGCTTTTGGCAGCCTTTTTAGATTAGACTTTTTAGAGTTTAATTCTTGTGATTGGAGAGGAGAGAAAAGTGCTATTTTGTTGGATTCTTGGAAAGCTACATTGGTTTGTCTCCCTCTCTATTAAAAAATCCTATTTTTATTGCTATTTTGAATATTGCCATGAATTCTGTTGCTATTTCAATTGATTGTTCTTCCATTTGCGATATGATTTGTGAGTAGTCTTAACGTCCTAGGGCGTGGGGATGAACCCTACGAGCCCAATTTCTGATTTGCGATGATTTGGTAGAACTATTGCTAGAATTTCTATTAGGGTTAGTTTGGGATTGATATAACACGGATAGCTAGGTATTCATTTCGACTGGGATTTGCAAGAGATTGGATCCTAATTCGATAGGAAACCCTAGAAATCCGAATTGGGTTGAAATTGAGTTTCCGAAGTATCAGTTTGCAAGAGATTGGACCGATACTAGGATTCTCGGTTGCAATTCTATACCGATACCCGTTTGCAAGAGATTGGACGGGTAGGAACTATCCCAACCTAGGTCGTAGCCCGAGTTTGCACGAGAGTGGGCTCGGGATGCGATTGAACAATGACGTTGATCCTAATGCTAGCTTGCCTAGGCTAGGGTTTGCAAGAGATTGGACCCGAACCTAGGTTTGCTATAGACCGGCAACAGCGCGAGAGCGTGAGCTAGGTTTTACATTCAGTTGCAACTAGTTCACCCGACATTCTACCCTAGCAATTATGAAATCGATGAATCACAATGACGAGATACGGTGAGTAGCGGGGATTCCCTATTCCCTAGGCGTCTTTATTTGATTTTATATCTCTTTACTTTGTTTGACGATTGTGACAACATCGCCGAAAGGCAATTTCCTACTTTTCTGTCCCTATAGCCAGGTTGTTCGGAGAAAGCACTGTCATACGTCCTCCCTGTGTTCGATACCCGCTCGCCGCTACACCGTGCGCTTGCGGTAAAACTACACGGTCTCTCTTTAGGGTGTACGCCTGGGCGCGATCATCGTGCTGGCACCAGAGGCTAGGCCAAAGAGGGCCGTAGTAAGTGCCTCAGAAGAAACAGGGATATCACCCGGGGTGGTGAGACTAGGTCCAGCCCCGGGGTCCTCTCTGAATGCAGGGATGTCCTGCTCGCCCAAGTGGATGACAAGGGAATGTGGTCTAGGTGCGTCAGGGAGAGGAAATTGTAGATGTAACCCCCCTACAAACTTAGGATCAGGAGGAAATGACCAATCTGTCTCAAGGTGAATAGACATGCGGCCAGGATTTGGCAGAATGGTATATGGTGCAGGGGGTGGCCATAGTAAAAAAAGCAAACCGACCGTTGCCTCGCGGTCGGATCATATGGGTATGCCTCAGGACATCAAGATCGAGATATGTAGATCCTGGGGCACGCAGCAAATCGGCGGGGATCACAATGTTGAAGGGAGGGTGTAAGGCAATGAGAGTAATGAGGCCGCAGCAGCAATATTTACCCTTGTTTGCGTGGCTAATATCAATAAGCTTTTGAATTAGCCATGCAGCAACGTTTATGCGTACGTGTGGGGCCTCGAAGGAAATCCCATCAACACCGGGAATGAACGGAAAAGTCATCACCCAAAGGATGAATAAATCTGGGATGGTCACGGTACCGGACTCATCTCTAGGAAAGAAAGTGCTCGATATGATACGGTGGGCGAGACGGAAGACTGGGTGGATGATGGAAAAGGCCTTGGCCTTGCCTCTAGGAAAATGATCATGAAGAGTGAGGCGTCCCCAAAAATGGTCGACATCGAAGTCGGCATGCAATTCATAGGGGGGGATGCTGCCTTCTAGATTGGGGAAACCGAAAATATTGTTGATGGTATACACAAGGGCAAGGAAGTTTTGGTTTCGAAGGCGGAAATCGATAATTGACCCCGCCTCAGTTTTGAGAGTAGAGAGAAATTCCAGTGTGAGGGCGGGATAGGATGGGGCATGGGAGTGTAAGAAACCTAGCCAACCTAAGTTTGAAATAGGGACTCGACTTCGGAGAAAACCCCGAGATCGAGTAGGGTTTGATTGTGTGCAAATTTGGTGGCTAAGTGAGATCTTTGGCTGAGTCGAAGATAGAAGTCTTTGTGTACCTGACTCATGAAACGGACTCCATGCGGTCCCATCAGTGGGTCCACCACAGGTATGATAGGTTGGAGTGGTGGTTGGGTAGGCAGAGGAGGAGCGCGTCCACGTGTGGAACGTGTGGATTTTTGTCTCTTGCGAGACGGCTCCTCTTCTACCATGATGCGCTTACCCTTGTCCTTATCTTTTGCCACGATTGTGTGGCGATTTAGTGTGATATGCAAGATTAAATGAGTGTGCACACAACCAATGACAAAGGAGCAAAATAATAATACTTGGGCAATGTAAAAATCAAGCTAAGGAGCGAGTGTACCCAGTAATGAAGCGAGTCCAAGCTCCCAAAAGATCTCACGCTGTATGATGGAGGGATTTGGGGAACCGTCGCACGCTAATCCAACAAGAAATGAAATTTCGAAAAGTTGGGGGTTAAGGCTAGGGTTTGGGTAATATGCGGTTGAAATGTGGTCGATGGGAGGGGATTGATGGTGAGAGAGAAATGGAGGAAGTGGGCAAGTAATCTTAGAGTAGTGGGAGAGAGGAGGAGTTCGATTGGGAAGAAGGGGGAGATGAACTGCTCGAATCGATTGCATGGAGGTCGGGTGAAATGAAATCGATTCGATGGGGTTATATATATAGGGTTAGGCGAACCGATCGGGTGAAAGTTCACCCGATCGGATGGGTCATTTTCGAAAAATCACTGTTGGATAGCAGCTACAGGTGAACCGATCGGGTGAGATTTCACTCGATCAGTTGATCGCTCCCCAAAAATTCCCGAGGCTTCTGTCATCATCATCCGATCTGCGACCCGATCGCCGCTTCTGTCAACAGATCGGTTCGCTCGTGTGTTGAAGTTGGGCACTTACTGATACTGACCACCCGATCGGTTAATGCGTGAACCGATGGGGTGGGGTAAATTCCTGCACAAATACAAAAAAAATCATCTAAGTATCCCAACGAAAATCCCACAACGGTGTTTATTCACAAAAGCTAGTAAACTAATCTTATCTAAAATGAACAAGTTCAGAACATGGGTTGCCTCCCATGAAGCACTTTGTTTATAGTCGTTTGCTCGACTCCCGTCATGATCTTCAAGGTGGTTTGTACGGGTGACGCCCAACGTTCGGCGTCCTTTCAGCTGTTGGGGCGGAGTTCTTGATTGTTGGCGGTGACATCAGATGAATGGTCTCGACAACTCTCCCGCTGGTGATGTCCGGGGGCTTTTCCCTCATGTTGGCGTCAATCGCCACTCTTCTCAGAACTCGGACTTCATCAGTTGTGAGCTCCAAAGGCTCTTTTCCTTTGCCTTTGTTAGAGCAACCTTCCCAAATCCGGGGAGAGTCGACCGGGAGACACATACTTCTTCAGTGACTTCTTCTCTTCCCAGCTCATTGTGCTCCTCAAGTCCAGCCAAGCCTTCAGGGGGTTCCTTGAAAGAACCTCCCAAGCTCCTGCATCAATGACCCTCTCTTCCTCGATCTCCAGCAGATTGCATCTGTGTTCCTCCGGTGGTAACTTCATCAACAACGTCAAGTCGAACTCTACTTTCTGATCTCCGACGTTTAGGGACAATTTCCCTTTCTTGACGTCTATG
>JAULAV010006867.1:0-25000 GCA_030789695.1 Scilla litardierei | reverse complement strand
TAATTTTATCATCATATGGACTAATTTCTCCTTCCCCTATTTTTCAGGTACTCCTGGGAGTCTTAGAGATTTTCCAGAATTTTTTGGTATTTTTCTGAGATTTCTAGATATTTTTTAGAATTATTTGGAGGATAAAAGGGATTTAAAAAGTAGAAAAAGGATTTTAGAGGGGGCACCACGTGGCGCCATCCTGCAGCGCCACGTGGCACCAATCCAGCCGCATCTGTGCGAGTGGGCCAGCCGCTGCAAGTATTAATTAAAAAATAAAAGAGGCAGCGTCCCGCTCTTGGAGCGGGCTGCTGGCCATTAAAAAAATAAATAATATCATATAAAAAAAGCCCCGCAAGCGGGCCGGCCACTGGGCCGGCCCGCTCCCTTAAATTGCATCAGATCGGAAGGGTCCGCGCGTGCCCCCTAGCTGGGCGGGCGCCTATTTGCCCGACCCGCTCCGCTGTCTTAGGCCCAGGCGCGCACTATCTTCTTTGCGACAGGTCGAGTGCTCGAAAACCCGACCCGCAAGCCCCTTGGTGCGAAATTGGGTTGTTTTTCGGCCTGGGGGTGGATTTTCAACGGGGGCTTCTGATTTTTTTTTGCATTTTTTTTCAGATTTTGGGGTTTTCCCCCTCTTCTTCCACAAGGACTAGGGTAAGGGCTTAGAGGCTATTGGACGCTAGGAGAGCTTGGAGGAGGAGCAAGAGAAGGGGAAAGCTTGTGCTTCTAGTGTTTCTATTGGTGATTTCTCCCAATTTCTTGTAGCTATTGGTTTCTATTCCATTGTATGAATATTTGTGAATGATTGTTGAATGAATGTGAGAATCATTGGATAACTATTTGCTTAATGGTTTGTAATGAAGATTTGTGATCTCATTTTGAATGATGATTATCTTGTTTTCATCATAAAGACCTAGAGCCAATAGGGTGTGGATTGGATTAATTAGGATTTGATGAGATTGATTAGAAATGGTTCATTTGGATTTAATTAATTTGTATGTGGCGTAGATTTAAGTTTCTAAATCAACTCTCTACACAAACCCAAAAGATTTATTAGAGAGCCGATCATCCCAAAAGGATGAGTTTGATCTTCTCAAAAAGAAGTATCAACTTAACTTCCATGAAACCTAAATCTTAAGCCACTACCCTTTTCCCATCGTTTTAACTCCCAAAAGGATATCCTCGATGACGCTTCCCGAAAAGGGATGTCATTGAGTCATAAAGAACCATAACCCGTGACTGCTATCACTTCCAATTGTGACCCCAAAAGGGATCCACAATTGAATCACATTTCACACTTATTTTCACCTCCAAAATAGTATTTTCCGATGGTGCGTCCACAAAAGGGACATCATTGAGTTATAGGGTTATATTCTCAATTCACAACCCTAATGACATTCCATTCCACACACTTCTCTTTGCTTGACTAGCTCCCAACTTTGGTCTCCACCCTACCTATCTTGGGTTTGGCTCGACCGTCTTACCACCACACTCCCTCGCACGATACTTGTTGGTTTAGTTGGTCGTACCAACATCTTTAGCTTTCCATAACCAATTGAGATTGTGAACGTGAAACGAATTGCCTCTGTGAATTCGATCCCGAACTCACCTGGATTATATTGCTTTGACACTCCTACACTTGGGAGGTGAGCATGTGCATACTATTTGGATTGTTCACGCCTCGCAGTCAATCACCGGATAAATAATAGAAGTTATCCCCTTTTTAGTATATCTGCTGTATTTGCGTGTTGTCGTGTTGTCTTTGTTTTGGCCTTGCCCCCATCTTCCCGATGTTCGTCTCGAGGTCGGTCGGGGGCTTGAGCTATGGGAAGCATTTCTTGAGGATACGTTTGACTGGCCGGGACAGATGGTGTGATTGGTCCACCGGGGGAGTCGTCCATCGGTCTAAGTTTGATCACACAGTCGCCTCGTTGGGGGAATTTCCCCCATCCTCGTGGTCAATCCATAGTCGGCTTGCTGGGGGAGTTGCCATAGCTTTATGGTCGATGGGTCAGTCAGACCAATGGGAAATCTGTCTCCGGTCTCACCGATGGAATGGTCGTCTTGCTGGGAGAGTTGTCCCTAGTCTTACAGTCGACGGATAGGTCGGTCAGCTGGGAGAGCAACCCCCAGGCGTATCGTCGATCGAGCGATCGGCCTGACAGGGGAGTTGCTCCTAGCCTTATGGTTGATCAAGTGATCGACCTTTTGGGGTAGTTGCCCCTAACCTTATGGTCGATTGAGTGGCTGGTCTGCTGGGGGAGTTGTCGTGAGCCTTACGGTCGACCGATCGGTCGGCCAGATGGGGGAGATATCCCTAATCTTATGATCGATTGAATGATCGGCCTGCTGGGAGAGTTTCCCCAGCCTTATGGTTGAAATGTGGTTGGCCTGCTGGGGGGTTACTTCCAACCGTAAGGTCGATGGATCGGTCAGCCAGCTAGGGGAGCTACCCCTAGTCTTATGGTCGATCGAATGATCGACCTGCTGGGGAAGTTGCCCAGCCTTATGGTTGATATGTGGCCAGCCTATTGGGGGAGTTATCCCTAGCCTTACAGTCAATGGATCGGTCGGCCAGCTGGAGAGCTACCCCCAGTTTTATAGTCGATCGAATGATCAGCCTGCTGGGGGAGTTGCCCCAGCCTTATGATCGATATGTGGTCGGCCAGCTGGGGGAGTTTCTCCCACCCTTATGTTCAACAGGTCGATCGGCATGTTGGGGGAGCTATCCCTAGTATCAAGGCTGATCAGCTGATCGACCTGCTGGGGGAGTTGCACCAGCCTTACGGTCAACCGTAAGGTATGCTCGGTCCTGTTGGAGAAGTTACCCCCAGCCTTACGGCCGATCTAGAGTTTGACTGGCCCTACTGTGTGAGTTTCTCCCAGCCTTAAGGCCGATCAAGAGTACGAGTGAATCCTGCTGGGGGAGGTGCTCCCAGCCTGAGGGCCGATCGAGAGTTTGATCGGTCCTGCTGGGGGGAGTTGCCCCAGCCTGAGGGCCGATCAAGAGTTCGATCGGTCCTGTTGGGGGAGTTGCCACAGCCTGAGGGCTGATCGAGAGTTCGATCGGTCCTACTGGGGAAGTTGCCTCAGCCTCACGATCGATCGGGAGTTCGATCGGTCCTGCTCGAGAAGGTGCCCCCAGCCTCACGGTCGATCGAAAGTTTGATCGATCCTACTGGGGGGTTTGGTCGCGCCCCGGATACACACCCGGGGCGAGTGACTTGCTAGTCTTACCGCAAGCGCATGGTGTAGCGACGAGCGGGTATCGAACACGAGGAGGGCAAATGACAGTGTCTTCTTCAATTCACATGGCTATAAGAACAGTCGAGAAATATTCGCAATAAAGCGGTCTCAGTCGTTCAATTGTATAAAGGAAATATCAAATTAATAAAAACGCCTAGGGGTAGGGAATCCCCGCTACAAACCGTATCTCGTCATTGTGATTCGTAGGTTTCTCCATTGCTAGACTTGAAATTCAGGTGAACTAGTTGCAACTAAATGTAAAACCAAGCTCACGCTCTCGCTCTATTGCCGGTCTATAGAAAACCTAGGGTAGGATCCAATCTCTTGCAAACCCTAACCTAGGCAAGCTAGCGTGAAGAACAACATCATCGTTCAATCGTATCTCGAGCCCACTCTCGTGCAAACTCGAGGTATGACCTAGGTTGGGATAGTTCCTACCCGTCCAATCTCTTGCGAACGGGTATTGGTATAGAATTGCAATCGAAAACCCCAGTTTCGGTCCAATCTCTTGCAAACCGATTCCAGAGAACTCCAATTGTAACCCAATTCGAATTTCTAGGGCTTCCTATCGAGTTGGGATCCAATCTCTTGCAAATCCCAATCGGTATGAATCCCTAGCTATTCGTATTAAATCAATCCCAAACTAACCCTAATCAATTCTAGCAATAATTTCACCAATTCATCACAAATTAAAAATAGGGTTCGTAGGGTTCATCCCTACACCCTAAGACGATAAAACTACTCACAATTCATTATGCAATTCAATGGAAATTCACAAATAAAATCAATAGAATTCATTGCAATATTCAATATATCAATAAAAATGAGGTTTTTTGATAGAGAGAGAGAGACTTACCAATGAAGATTCAATAGCATCCAACAAAATAACACTTTTCTCTCTCCCAAAAGAACTAAATCTAATCTCCTAAAAATTAATCTAAAAAGGCTGCCAAAAGTTCTGAAAAAGCACTCCAAACTAGGTTAAAAACTGGGGTTAAATACCCCCTAAAATTGCCCAAAAAACTGTGACAAAATTTCCCCTGCGCAGCCTGAAAATCGCAATTTACGCTACAGGCAGCGCGGCTCACTCGGCCGAGTGACAAATGTCATTCGGCCGAGTGACAAATCCTGACAAATTCCAGTAACTTCGGACTTTTGGGAGTTGGCTCCTCGGGAGCCACTCGGCCGAGTTAATTTCTTTGCTTCGGTCGAGGGGACTTCTTCACTCGGCCGAGTCGGAACTCGGGACGGTACTGACAGATTACAGTAAGTTGGGACTTTGCGTTTGCCTTCGTCTTGATGCCACTCGGGCGAGTGGTGTCTCCATTGTTCGGCCGAGTGGGCTGGCGACGGTCGGCCGAGTGCACGCTGATACTCTATCTTTTGCGTGTTAGATCTGGTCGGCCGAGCGGGCTTTCGATGGTCGGCCGAGTGACTCCTTCACTCGACCGAGTGACATGCAGAAAATGCCCAATCTTCGTATTTTTGCTCCCTCGTCGCTCCTACAACGTTCTTTCTTCTTCCACTCCTCTCCAATAGCAAAATTCCCCTCAAAAGAGTCACGGGTGACACTCCGGAGTGGGTGCATCTCAGAATCACTCCAAATCGCTCGAAATCTCCTGAAATTCGACAAAAACAAGAAATCGTGAAAAGCATCGCAATATTGCCGAATAATCGTGAAAAACGCGATACGAGCGATCAAAATGGCATGCAATCATGCAGAAAAAAGGTGTAAAATATGGAGTGATCAAAATCCCCCAAGCTTACCTCTTACTCGTCCTCGAGGAAGATGAGTAAAAAGCGAACCCGGTGGATAAAGAAAATAGAAGCGGTGGAAAGGTGGAAAATGAAAAAAAAACGAAAAACAAAAATAGAAAACGAAGAGGGAAGTTGCTAGATCATTTTTCTCAGGACGTGGGTTTTGCTTACTCATATAGCACGCATCGAATGTAAAACACATGTCAAAGACTTTTATCTCGATATCATAGTATAATGGTGCATTTGAAATAGAAAACCCAAGAATATCAATATAGCATGAAAAATGGAATAATTCTAGAATTAACATCGTCTGAAACATCTAAAGCGGTATACAAAATCATAGATTGCACACTTTTCAATTGAATGCTTTCTATAAGGAGTATAGAGATATCACACAATAGAGTAGTAAGAATAGAAAAGAGTGGTTTTCATGAAATGAATGCTAAGCGTAGATTTCTGGATTTCGTGAAACTTTAGCGATCTCACCGAGTATAAAATATTACTTAGCCTAGGTTGTCATGCACCGTCAAGTAGTCACTCCCTCACACATCATAGGATCCTCTCCCCCAAGCTTATCCATAAGCGTGGTGGCATAAACAAAACTATATTTACATCCCCGTTTCTTTTGAAGCTCCAAAAGTCAAGGAAATAAAAATAAAAGCAAAGGAGGGAAGAAATAGAGAAAGGGTATGAGATGGGATCGTTTTCGAACTTCTTTTCTCTTTTCTTTTATTTTTCTCAAATCTTTTTCTTTTTCTTTTCTCTTTTTCTCTTTTTTTTTTCAATACCATATATACACAAATGATCCCAAATCAAAAGAGAAGGATATACAAGTATTTTTTTTCTTTTTGGTTTTGGGGAATTTGGAGCATGGGATATAGTAACGGGGGGTGCCAATAATAGAATTGCTAAGGGGAGATTCACCAATGATTTTAAAATATAGAAATAATGTTCAAGATGTGTGGAGAAAGAAATAAATGTATCTCTCGGTTCACTCTATAGGACGTGCATGACAACTTCAGCAGTGTAATTTAATCTACTCAGTTTGATCTCAAAAAGTAAACTAATCCAGATTTATCAATGCCAGCAAACATTCAATCAACCTGAAGTGAAGCGTACAAATCATGCAATAAGAAGTGATATGAGAGAAGAAAGCAGTACTCCAGATATAAGCATCAATGCGTGAATCTTGGTGTGTTTTCTACGATAGCATACATATGAATCATCAGACATCAGCTAATAATAGAATTTCATCCATTTTCATACGGAAAAGAAGTGGGTTACTATTTCTAAATGCAAAACAGAACATAGCATATGATATCAGAAACAAAAGCTATGACATGACAAATCAGCATGCATATAGAGAAAAGCTAACACCACGTCTTTGTCATCACAGAAAAATCATCTCTAGTAAAAGATGAAAGAAATAAAGATAAAGGAAAACAAAACTATTTACAATGCAGCACACAAAGAAAATAAGAAAAAAAAACGTGATGCATGGTAAAAAAGAAAAAGTGATGAAAAATGGGTGCAAAAGCGGAAAAACGTGAAAAAAACTAAAAATAAAGGTGATAAAAGTAAAAAGTGTGAGAACTCACTCCCCCAAGCTAAAGTGCACAGTGTCCTCAATGTGCAAAGTGTGGCACACCGAGAGACGTGAAATGGGTAGGGTGGGTGAGGATGCATGCATGATAAAAAGAAAGAAAAAATAAACTGAAAATATGATGCGGATGTGATGCATGCAAAGATCAAAGTGATGCAGATATGTGTCACCAAAAATACACTCCCTCTCTCCCAAAAGAACTAAAATGATGTGAGCAAGATAGTGACAAAAATAGTGCGGGGAGGAGGGGGCAAAAAAATATATCGACAGGACCAGCAGAGAATGGGCAGCACAACGACAAAAAATATCAATGGCATCAAGGGTGTGCCTAAGCTGGTGGTACTGCACCATCTCCGTCCTGTGGCGAAGGTGGTGGTGGTGGTGGTGGTCTAGGTGTCGGCTGGGTGGGTGGGTGTAGTGGAGGGAGTCGCGCTAGGATCTGATTCAGGCAAGCCTGAATATCGGGAAGCATGGCGACGCGGGACTCCACAGAACTGACCGTGGCAGAGAGAGCCCTAAAATCACCTTTGAGTCCACTCACCGCCCCCTCAAGAGCATGAATGCTCTGAAGTAGAGCGTCAGGGGGTGGTGGAGCGGAGGGACGAACAGGTCTAGGCTGTGAAGGTCGGGGCTGCCGCACACGGGTGGAGTAGGTAATCGGGCCAGCAGGTATGTGCGGAAAAGGTGATGTGCTCACTAGTGGATGCCCAGTCGCAGTGTGAGGCTGGGACGCAGGCTGGGACGAGGAGGCAGCAGCAGTAGTAGTGGAAGACAAAATCGGCGATGAGGCAGCAAGAGAAGTCGGTGACACAGGTGTGAGGACAGACGTCTCGACACTCTCGGATAGGACAGCTACGGTGGAGACAGAAGTGTCGGCCACTGGGGAGGAAGTGTAAGGACCAAAAGGTGACACCCCAGCAGACAGCAAGCTGGATAGGGACCGCACAACAGCAGGGAAGGAAGACTCGCCGCTCTCAAGGATAGTGGGTGGACGCTCGGGAAGAAGTGAGGAAATAGGCTCAACCGAGATAGGCACAGCAGTGGTGGGGGTAGACATGGTGGGCGTGGCGGACGACTCAGCAAGGGTACTCCCGACACTGACAGAAGTGGGGACAGAAGTGTCAGGAGGTGCAAACAGTGCAAGCTCGGGCTGAGGGATCACGGGGTTAGCAGGAGGTGCAGGGGGTGCAGGGGGTGCCTGCTCAGTGCCCTCAACCTCAAGAACGTATGCAGCTGGGATGAGGAGATCCATCGCTGTGATCCAATCCTCGTGGGCCAGTCCTATATGTGTCCGAGCGGGGCTCGGGAGGATCATATAATCGGCACTAAAAGGACCGTGCAACCACGCCCAGTGCCGCTGGCCGTGGGGACGAAGCATCTTCATCCGGGCCATGATGTCTATCGAGAGTGAAGTGGGGCCCGGGGCTCGTCGCAGGTCAGCAGGTAGGTCCACGTCGGTCATCAGGGCTAGTAGAGTAATCAGACCGCCGCAGCAAATAGGTGAGCGAGCGCCCACCGAAATGATGATGCGGTCTAAAAACCAGCTAGCAATATCAATCTCAACGGCAGGGACCAGGTCATCGCTACCCCTATCAAGAACTCTGGGGCGAGTCATCGCGTAAAGCATGTAGAGCTCAAGTGTAGACATCGTCCTAGGCTCGTACCTCGCCAAGAAAGTGGTCGCCATGAGGCGTTGTGCTATACGGAGGCAGAGGTGCAGGATGGCTGAGGCCTTGGCCCTACTAGGGTCAAAGCCATGGTGGGAGCCCGTGATACATGTCCAGAATGTGGAAGTGTCAAACGACGGTGGTGGGATGTGAGTGGGTGTGTAGGCTCGGTCAGGGACGGGGACATCGGGCCACTGGAAGAACGTACGAAGCATGGCGAGAGTGACCTCGCACTCTCGATCCATCAGGTGGAATGTGCATCCTCCAGGGGTCCGGGCTATCGAGCTAAGAACCTCAAGTGTCGGACAGACGTAGGTGTCTGCCGACACAGACAAGAAGTCGTGCCAACCCACATTGTCGTACAACGTGAGCATCCCCTCTAGCACCCCTAGGCGGTCAAGGTCTGCTAAATGTGCGAACCTAGAGGGTACTATAGAGCGCTGGGCGATAGGCTCAAATCGGACGCGCTGTGCGTCGTCTCTGAACGTGATCCCCAGCGGCCCGACAGCGGGAGCCGGTGGTGGGACAGGATCGGCGGGGATGGGATGTGCGTGGATGGGATCGGTGGGAAGTGGCTGTGTGGGTGGTGGTGGCTGTGGCGGGCTAGGTGGAGGGGAGTCCTCCCTAGCGTGAGAAGGACCGGCATCATCAGTCCTCTTCCGCTTGGAAGAGGCTCCCCGCGTGCGTGGCCTAGTACGGGGCGGCATGTGTGCCGTGAGTGCTCACCCAACGAAAATATAATGCGACGTGCTCAATAAAAGGAACGAGTGTACCTGAACACGCCGTGAGAGCAAATCAGCAAGTGTGTGCGAAGAGCGCCGCCTCCGCGAAGCGAAAAGTGCGTCCTGAAGCTCCCCAAAGCTCCCCCAAGATAGCCTGCAAATCAAACAACGATATCAGAGGATAATATTCAAAATACATGGGGGAGATGTGGTATAATAGATAGATAAACAAATTAATTTGATTTTTGGGCTCAACGGGTCTACGGACCGAGCAAAATAGGAGGAAAATGGAGTTTGGGGGCAAACCGAGGTGATAGGGGGTCGGCCGGCGGTGAGGGTACTCGCCGGAGGTCGGGGCGTCGGCGGTCGGTGCTCGCCGGCGGTGGTCGGGCGAGTGGGGCCGGCGACGAGGCGATTCAGGCGAAGGGGGTGCGGTCGCGGGTGAGGGGAGACGAAAATTTGCTGGGCTCGGGTGGAAATTGGGAATAAGTTGTGTTGAAATTCGCGCCGAGCCCGCAGCAATATATATAGGGGCAGTTACGACTCGGCCGAGTGACTAAGTTACTCAGCCGAGTGACGTAACGTAAAAAATTTTAAATTTCTCCCCGCCACTTACGACTCGGCCGAGTGGCTTTTGTTCACTCGGCCGAAGGGAGAAAACTCCGTCGGCCGAGTGGCACAAGCTACTTGGCAATTTTCCCCCTAGGAGGGTATCCGTTTTCCTCGGTCGAGTGACTAAACGTACTCGACCGAGTGGCAGATAATACGAAATGCACAAAAAAGACAGAGAGTTGGTTCTGTAGACTTCCCTGGTTGGCGCCCCACTCGGCCGAATGGGGTCCTTTGCTCGGCCGAGTTGCATATGATACTCGGCCGAGTGGCATGCTGTTTTCTACTTCGGGGCTCCGTTTTCGCTCTACTCTCTGTTTTTCTTCCTCCAGTTGGTTTCTTCCTCCTCCCAAGGCCTGAGCGCATTCCTGGAGCGCTCTTCCTTGCCTCTATCTTCCTCCAGATGAGAGATCTCCTTTTCTCCTCTCCTGTCATAGGAATTAAGACCCGTTGTCACGATTTTTACGGGCAAAAAGACTCAAAACACTAATAAAGTCTAAAATAAAAATAAAAACCAAATAAAAATAATGCAAAACCCATCGGGTTGCCTCCCGACAAGCGCTCGTTTAAGGTCTTGAGCTCGACCCCTTTGGATTTTCAATTAACGCATGATGTTGGGTGCATATGAGATGCACCCGTCGAACTTGCCGGGAAGACCGCTCAGATTTGGATCGTGGTGGTGCGTGGCCTTCCTCAATGCCCCTTCATCATGAGCAATGTTGGGGGATGGATCCCCCAAGCTTGAGCTTGTTCCGGTCCTTGACTTCACCAGTGACACCGATCTTCGAATCGGTGGAGCTTTCTTCGGATTCTTCAATGTCGAGAGCTTGCAAAGCTCCCGTATTATCGCGACATCAGCATCGCCATCATCTTTCACCGTGGAGCTATTGGGAGAGTCCTCCATCTTCTCTTCTTCGCTCAAATCTTGGCTTTCTTCAAAGCCGTCATCATGGAGCACACCGATGGAGTAGGGGATAGCATCTTCAATGACCTCATCAAGGAGGTCCAAATAATCTAGCTCCTCATGATACGGCATGTGCTTCATAGCCTTTGGTATATGGAGCTCTACTTCAATGTTGCCAACGTTCAAGGTAAGAGTCCTTTCCCGCACGTCGACGATTACACCGGCGGTGGCGAGGAATGGGCGTCCAAGTATGAGCGATGTGTCACCCTCTTCCTTGATGTCCATGATCACAAAATCACAAGGCAAGCATATGCCTCCCGGAACTTGGAGTGGGATGTTCTCCACGATCCCAACCGGCCTTGTAATCCGCCCGTCCGCGAGTTGAATCCTCATGTCAGTTGGCTTTAAATCCGTGCCGGTATTCAACTTCTGGAACATGGTGAGAGGCATGAGGCTCACACTAGTGACCAAATCAACCAATGCTTTTTGTAGGGGGGACGTCTCCGAGTGTGCAAGGAATCCGGAAACTCCCGGGATCTTTAAATTTGGCGGGCTCCTTCTCCTTCCTAGTAAATCACGTTCCTTGTTCCGCGAGCATGATCTTCTCCTTCCTTTTCCTTCCCGTAATCAAGTCCTTTAAGAACTTCGCGTAGGACGGGATTTCCACTATGGCATCAAGAAAAGGGATATTGAGGCTCACCCCTCTCAAGTATTCGAGGAACTTGGCTAGCCTCTTCTCGATCTTGGCTCTAGCTAGCCGTTGAGGAAAAGGCACATGTGGCATGAATCGGCGCTCATCAATAGGTTCCTCAACTTTAGATTTTGCTCCTTCTTACAGCTCCTTCTCTTTTTCTATCTCAATTACCGGCTCGCTCTCTTCTAGAATCTCCACCACGGGTTCCTTGATTTGGGTCATGGGGGGAGTGGTATCCTTCCCACCTCTTGTTGTAACCACAACAACCGCGTTGATATGGCCGGTGTTGCCCTGTGGATTTGGCTCGGGTTGAGCCGACAATTGTTGGTTATTTCTATTGAGCAACGCAAGTTGCTCCCCAATTTGAGCGACGACGGTGGTGAGAGAATCTTGTCCCGCCTTCAACGTGGCATTAATCTTCCTCTGCTCTGCCATAAACTCCTCCACCTTAGCTTCAAATTCTGAACGTGGTTGAGCTTGCGAAGGGTTGGGATTTCTCCACCCTTGATTATACCCGGGTGGCCTATAAGGTCACACTTGGTTCCTAGATGGGAAGTTTTGTTGCGGTGGCCCCCTTGGTTGATAATTCGATTGTGGTGGTGGAGCCCGGGCTTGAGGAGGTTGTTGAGGCGGGGGTTTCAAGGCGCCATCATTATTAGCATAGGAAAAACCCGGATGGTTTCTAGCGGCCAGGTTGGCCCAATATCCGGAATTCCCCGCAACATACTGAATTTGCTCCAAAGCTCCTTCTCCATGCTCTCCTCCTACATACATGGCTTCGGATTGGTCTTGCCAATCACTCATATGGTTCGTCGGTGCGGATGTAGTAGGGGCTCCTTACGGCTCAGTAATGTATTTCTCCAACCTCTCCACTACCTTGTGGAGAGAGTCAAATTTGCTAACAAGCTCCGCCACAGCCTTGGCCTCATAAATACTCGTGGGCTTTAAGGAGGATGAAGAATGTCCTCGCTCGTCGCCCCATTGTTGGTTGTTGGAGGCCATCTCCTCTAGCAAGGTCGTAGCTTCATCGGGGGGTCTTTGACAAAATGGCTCCGTTTGCGGTAGCATCAATAATCTGTTTTGTGCCCGGTTGGAGTCCATTGTAGAAACTGTGGACAAGCTCCCAATCCTCAATGCTGTGATGGGGGGCATTGGTGTTGCAAGTTCTTGAAGCGCTCCCATGCCTTATAGAGAGTCTCCTGCGGTCCTTGCTTGAAGGACATGAGAGCACTTCTTATCTTCACCGTCTTGGAGGGCGGGTAAAATTTGTCCACGAAGGCACTCACCAATTCAGCCCAAGTGGTGAAGATTCCTTGAGCTTGCGTCCTCAACCAATATAAGGCCTTGTCCTTGAGTGTGAAGGGGAAAAGGCACAGTCTGATAGCATCTATGGAGACGCCCGGCATTTGTAAGGTGGCACATTTTGATAGGAAGAGCTGGATGTGGTAATGAGGGTTCTCATGGGAATTCCCATGAAAAAGGTCTTGCTGCATCAGAACTACCAATCCGGTCTTCAATTCGAAATTTTTGTCGGCCGCCAACTCCGGCATAGCTATGGATGAGGTCGTGGAGGAAGTCTTAGGCCGAAGCCTATCTTTAATGGAAATGATCCTCGCCATTCGCTCTGCCAATTCTTCGGGTGTCTCAAGATGGGTCATAAAATTCCCTTCCGTATTGAGTCTTCTCTCAGCTCTGATCCTCCTCAATGTACGCTCGATCTCTGGATCGTATAGTATTTCTTCGGGGTTCACCGTGGATCTCGTGTACATGCAAGGGAAAACAGAGTTTCAAAGAAATAATTAGCACAAAGGAAGGGTAAAATAAAAATAGATATAATAGAACAAAAAAATAAAAATAGCTAGATAGGTAGAATCCAACACTATCGCCTCCCCGGCAACGGTGCCAAAAACTTGGTCACGCCCCGGATACACACCCGGGGCGAGCGACTCGCTAGTCTTACCGCAAGCGCACGGTGTAGTGGCGAGTGGGTATCGAACACGAGGAGGGCAAATGACAGTGTCTTCTTCAATTCACCTGGCTATAAGAACAGTCGAGAAATATTCGCAATAAAGCGGTCACAGTCGTTCAATTGTATAAAGGAAATATCAAATTAATAAAAACGCCTAGGGGTAGGGAATCCCCGCTACAAATCGTATCTCGTCATTGTGATTCGTAGGTTTCTCCATTGCTAGACTTGAAATTCAGGTGAACTAGTTGCAACTAAATGTAAAACCAAGCTCACGCTCTCGCGCTATTGCCGGTCTATAGAAAACCTAGGGTAGGATCCAATCTCTTACAAACCCTAACCTAGGCAAGCTAGCGTGAAGAACAACATCATCGTTCAATCGTATCTCGAGCCCACTCTCGTGCAAACTCGAGGTACGACCTAGGTTGGGATAGTTCCTACCCATCCAATCTCTTGCGAACGGGTATTGGTATAGAATTGCAATCGAAAATCCTAGTTTCGGTCCAATCTCTTGTAAACCGATTCCAGAGAACTCCAATTATAACCCAATTCGAATTTCTAGGGCTTCCTATCGAGTTGGGATCCAATCTCTTGCAAATCCCAATCGGTATGAATCCCTAGCTATTCGTATTAAATCAATCCCAAACTAACCCTAATCAATTCTAGCAATAATTTCACCAATTCATCACAAATTAGAAATAGGGTTCGTAGGGTTCATCCCTACGCCTTAAGACGATAAAACTACTCACAATTCATTATGCAATTCAATGGAAATTCACAAATAAAATCAATAGAATTCATTGCAATATTCAATATATCAATAAAAATGAGGTTTTTGATAGAGCGAGAGAGAGACAAACCAATGAAGATTCAATAGCATCCAACAAAATAACACTTTTCTCTCTCCCAAAAGAACTAAATCTAATCTCCTAAAAAGTAATCTAAAAAGGCTGCCAAAAGTTCTGAAAAAGCTCTCCAAACTAGGTTAAAAACTGGGGTTAAATACCCCCTAAAATCGCCCAAAAAACTGTGACAAAATTGCCCCTGCGCAGCCTGAAAATCGTAATTTACGCTACAGGCAGCGTGGCTCACTCGACCGAGTGACAAATTTCATTCGATCGAGTGACAAACCCTGACAAATTCCAGTAACTTCGGACTTTTGGGGGTCGGCTCCGCGGGAGTCACTCAGCCGAGTGACTTTCTTTGCTTCGGCCGAGGGGACTTCTTCACTCGGCCGAGTCGAAACTCGGTACGGTACTGACAGATTACAATAAGTTGGGACTTTTCGTTTGCCGTCGTCTTGATGCCACTCGGGTAAGTGGTGTCTCCGTGGTTCGGCCGAGTGGGCTGGCGACGGTCAGCCGAGTGCACGCTGATACTCTATCTTTTGCGTGTCAGATCTGGTCGGCCGAGCGGGCTTTCAATGGTCGGTCGAGTGACTCCTTCACTCGGCCGAGTGACATGTAGAAAATGCCCAATCTTCATATTTTTGCTCCCGCGTCGCTCCTACAACGTTCTTTCTTCTTCCACTCCTCTCCAATAGCAAAATTCCCATCAAAAGAGTCACGGGTGACACTCCGGAGTGGGTGCATCTCAGAATCACTCCAAATCGCTCGAAATCTCCTGAAATTCGACAAAAACAAGAAATCGTGAAAAGCATCGCAATATTGCCAAAAAATCGTGAAAAACGTGATACGAGCGATCAAAATGGTATGCAATCATGCAGAAAAAAGGTGTAAAATATGGAGTAATCAGGGTTGTCCCCAGCCTCACGGCTGATCGAGAGTTTGATCCGTCCTACTGAGGGAGTTGCCCCAGCCTCACGGTCGATCGAGAGTTTGATCGGTCTTGTTGGAGGAGTTGCTCACAGCCTCACGCCAGATCGAGAGATTGAGCAGTCCTGCTGGGGGAGTTTCCCCCCATCCTTATGGCCGATCAAGAGTTTGATCGGTCCTGCTGGGGGGTTTCCCCCAGCCTCACGGCCGATTGAGAGTTTGATCGGTCATACTCGGGGAGTTGCCCCAGCCTCACGACCGATCGAAAGTTTGATCGGTCCTACTGGGGAAGTTTCCCCCAGCCTTACAATCGTTCTAGAGTTCAAGCGGTCCTGCTGGGGGAGTTGCCCCGAGCCTTACGACCGATCGAGAGTCTTGATTGGTCCTGCTGGGGAGTTGTCCCTAGCATTACGGTCGATCAAGAGTTGGATCGGACATGCTAGGGGAGTTGCCCCCAACCTTACGGCCGATCGTGGCATTGGGTCAGATAAGCGGTCACCAAATCGTGAAAGATGCACAGTTGTGAGCAAGAACTCATGTTCATGTTTTTATTTTAGTTGAAGAAAAACTGGGGGTACATTTGAAACTGAAATGCGTAGATCGGGGAAGATATTGGTGGGCGAGTCACTCGTCCAGAGCCATGAGACGTGGTCGATCGGCTGACTCCTTATTCAATTATATGCATGGGGGTGTGGACGACGTTCACCTTCTTTCCCTTATCTGCTTGCCTCGTTGTGCTTCTCCGGAGCTTATCTTCAAATAGGGATGGCAGCAATGGCCTGACCCGACTGGCCCAACCCGGCTCGACCCGGTTTTGACCTGTCCCGCCCCGTCCCACAGACGGGGCGGGGCAAGCTTGGGCTTCGTATGCGGCCCGCCCCGCCCCTCCCTATCCCAGTAAACTATAGAAGTTCATGCGGACCATGCGGTCAGTCCATAACCCATAACTTATACTATGTTCCACGGTTCTTCCAATTGAACCAATTCCCAATTCCAAATTACCAAATATATCACAATTCTTCCAATTTTGAAATAAAAATTTTGTTTTGAATTCATAGGAATGGTAGTAATGATCTGACCCGACCGGCCCGACCCGGTTTTGGTAAGAAGTTACCCGCCCCGCCCCGGCCCGAGACTCGCCTGCCCCGACCCATAGACGGGACGGGGAAAGATTGGGTAGTTAAATACCTGCCCCGCCCCGTAATATTGCCATTCCTATCTTCAAAGCGTCGACAAAATTCTTCAAGTATCCTCGGCTAATCAGCTGGTCGATGTCCTTTCGGTGCCAGCAGTCGTCGGTGTCATGGGTGTTATCCTTGTGATACTTACAGTATTTCTCTTCGCCTCATCGTCCCCCTTTCATCCTTAGGGGTGGCTTGTTGATGTGGCCCTCTTTTAGGGCCTGCGTCAGGACGACGTCCCGGGTTGCGTTCAGCCTGGTGGGCACTATTTCCCCTTTGCGTGGCTTCCCCCTGGGCCTCCTCTCTTGTTTGTGGTCCTCCAGCTCGCAGCGTTCGCTTTCGCCGTGCTTTGGACTCCTCCTGGCCCCGTGGGGGGACCTCCTTCTTTCGTGCCCAAGGCTTCCTCGGTCAGCATGAATCACTCTGCCCAAGCCAGGACATAGATGAGGCCCTTAGGGGGTGATGCAGCGATTTCTTCTGGCCCATGTATTGGAGCCCTTTCTTCAGGGCTATTATGGTGACCAGTTCGGAGGTAACTCTCGATATTTAGCCTCTGGGCATTAAAGCGCTTCATGTAACCCCTCAGAGTCTCGCCCGGCCTCTGGATTATGTTAAATAGGAGGTCTAAGCTTGGCTTCCTTTATCGTCTGGCCATGAACTGTTGGCAGAATATCTGGGGCAAGTCCCGAAGCTACCGATGGATCTATCGGGGAGGCTGTTATATCACTTCCTGGCGAATCTTTTGAGGGTGGTATAGAAGCCTCGGCAGAGCAGGGCGTCGTCAGCCCCTTGGAACCTTATGACCCATGGTAGTCTAGTATGTGCTCCTGAGGTTTCCCGTACCATCGTATTTCTCTAAGGTCGACACTTTGAACCTTGAGGGTATCTGTGCATCGGTGATACTCCTCATCAATGGGCATCGGTCGTCCTTTGGGGCATCCAGGTCGATCTGTCCCGTTGGCCCGCCTCCTTGGTGTTCGGACAGCTTTGGCAGATTAGTAGAAATGTGGGAGGGGCCTCCTCTACGGCCATCCCGACTGGGGATCGGCATCAATCGCTGGGTGCACTCCCTGCGACGACAATCCTCATGACTCATCGGCCTATTTCGATGCAGGCTTCTGCTTCGCCCCGACGCTTCTCGACGATCGTGCGGCTGAACGATTGCCGATCGGCTAATCTGGGTTGCTTGGACAAGGCCGTAGTTGATTTGTCCCCGGTCTATTTGGTTCTCCCTCCTCCCTCACCTTGAGGAGAGGTGGGGGTAAGCGATCGCTCCCGGTTTGGGCCTCCACCATCGCGGTTCGCAACTATGGTTGAGCGTAATGGGGGGCGTGCCCCCGAGTGGTCAGGAAACCCTACCAGATTTCCTCCCAAGGGGTGTTGTGGGCCCGCGAGATGCTAAATGGCTGCTGACAGGGCTTGGAAGTTGGCGTTCATCTTCTAGGTGAGATGGTCGAGTTGCTCGTGGGTTACCGAGCATGAGTCGTCGGTTCCTTCTGCGGTGCCCGGTTTCGTGCAGGACATAGTCGCCCTCCTCTGGGATAGTCAGCATTCAGGCTGCTCTGTCATTATGATGCTCCATGTTGGTTGTTGTGGATGACGTGGGCGATGATCTCCTTCCCACAGACGGCACTAGATGTTTCGAGGTGTTTTCTCACCACTGGTAGATAGATTGGAGGCCTGGTAGTCGTCGTGATCACGTGAGAGCGTGCGGCCTCTGGGGTCAGTTATCTGAGCATTTGCTTGGGTGGGAACGAGCGGATCCATGTATCGATGTGCCGAAGAGCAGCTTCAACAGAGCGACGATTTCCCGGTTCGTCAGGGGGGTCAAACCTTAGTTCCAACCAAGTCCCCTCTGATGCTTAAGTTAGACGATGACTAATAAGTGCCCGGTGTAATCAAGTTTGGTTCGTGAGATACCAAGCACGAATTCTCGACCCGATTTATGGAGGAGAAATGTAAGGTGGAAGAAAGGTCTTGAGAGGTGGAATACCTGAGCCTTTGGTGTTCAGGATTCGATCCCTTGGCGTTTTGTCTTTCGGGCCTCTTATAGGAGTCTGCATGTCATGGCGTCTTGTCATCTCATCCTTCGTTCCCGCCCGCTTTGATGGTCCCTTCAAGGGTCATGAAGGCAGACTTGATGGCGCATTGAATGGTGTTCAAGGCGGGCGTGATCTGTGGAGTGGTTTTCTCAATCGTGTAGGGTCAATGGTTTCCCTGACGTTGGCTTTGGGTTGCTGATTCAGGTTGAATATTGCATATTTAACACCTCATTTAGCCCTATTTTATACATACATGATACTTATTTGGTCTCTAATACGAACGTATTTAGAATACCCTTAATTATTAGAGTAAACTCTCATTCTATGCACAAAACAGTAATAAACAAAGTATTTATGATTTTTATATTTTTCATATGAAGATCTCGATCTCACGATTCCAACGAATATTTATTTGTATTTTTCTGAGATCTGTGATAATTACTGTGAATTTTTGAATGCAGAGTACCATTTAATTAGAGAAATACACTCGAAATACGGCATATATACGTTGCCCGCTCTTGATCGCTACGTGGCAGCATCCTGATGATTCCTGCCCCCATCTGACGATCCAAACAAGATGGCGACGCGGCAGATTGATGACCGTTCGATTACGATCGACCGGCTGATCACAAAGCAACGGGGCGCATCGCAAAGGGGCGACGTGGTGCTACATGGAACGTTCGATGTAGATCCAACGATCAGATGCAATTCACCCCGAAGCGATGCAGAGCAGGCAACGTGGCCCATTCTGGAGCGTTGATCGAAGATCCAACTGCGCATAACTAACTCCGAAGCAAACTCGAATTCGTTCGAGCAGAGCAGGTGCGCACATAGGTAAAGCTCCGATAACCTTGCCACGTTTCGACAACACATCCGATCCCGCTCTGATCAGACGGTCCTCGTTTGCAGGGGCTGTGTTGAGCAGGTTTAGACCCACTTACACAACTAAAACCAAATAAAACCTGTTGGTATCAAATCCCGCATTTAAAGAGCGGCCAGAAATTGATCTGATCACGGATGCAGGTTTTTATCGGATTTTTGAATGGGTTTGAACGAATTTTTAGCATCCGTAACCGACATTACACCCCTATAAATACCCTAGTATTCCAGAGGGTATACACACCAGTTTTGAGCGTATTTTGAGCGTATTGGAGGGGCTACAGAGCGTATTTTCGTGAGATTTTCTGGGGCTTTGGAAACAGAGATCAGAGGCTCTTGCAGAAGATATTCAGAGGCTTTTCGAAGAGTTTTGGTGATAGAAATCTCAACTTTACTCTTGTATTTCACGTATTTAGCATGTATTTGACGTTTTGATCATGTATTTGCTAATGAAACTGAGATTTCTTCTCTCCATGCGTGGCTAATACCCTTGTGTGTTGGTTGTGATTTAGTTAGGATGTTTTAATCTGTGGTTTCTACATCTTTTCGCCCTATTTCACATGCTATATCACGTATTTTGCTAAATTCATCACGTATTATTCAAGTATTCTATTTGTTGGTGTACTTGGATCGAATCTGATCCTTGCGGACTTATTCATGGCATGATCCTTGCGGACATTGCCATGACCCTTGCGGGGACATGAATTTAAATTCTTTAAGAAGCTAGTGAATTACTTGATTATATACGGCATTTTAAATGTTCATTTATCGTTATATTTTCCAATGTTTTCATAACCTTGCGCGGTGAAACATTGAGTTATAGCAATGACGTTGATAACCATTGATTACAAATACCTTAACGAAATCACAACCAACACATGCTCCTCTCATTGTTTTCTTATATCGACTCTCCGTACACGTTTTAGCATTACTCTTTCGTTTACTTAAACCATTATCATGATTATCTCACTTTCAAAAGGTGGTTATTTCTCGTCGTTTTATTAATCTTAAGAAACTGATTCTTTTGGTTTACAGGTCGACTGTCCTGTGGATTCGACACCTGACTCTCCAGTTTTACTACTTGATCAATATCCTACACTTGGGAGTATTGCTTATACATTTTGAGACGAGTCAAGTTTTTTCTTTGCAAAGGATTGTATTAAGTAGGTTTTCTTGATTCGGCGTAAATATTGCATATCCAACCCTCTAATTAGTGTTATTTTATGCATAGAAGATGTGTAATTGGCCTCTAATGCAAGCGTATTTATAATAGTCTTATTTATTAAAGCATACTCTTATTTTATGCATAAAACAGCAATGTATTGAGTATTTCTGCCCTTTTATTATTTTTCATGGCTAAATCTCAGTCTCACGATTCCAACGACTATTTATTCGTATATTTCTGAGATCTGTGCTAATTACTATAAATTTTTGAATGCAGAATACCATAAAAAGGCATTTATGACATCACGACGACGTCGGCAAGCGCACAAGCGGGTCTGGGCACGGTTTTTAGCGGGTTTTGACCCGTTTCGAGCCCTAAACCTAATAGGAATCCTTCGCCAAAATATTCATGGTTTTGAGGACTTTTGGGGCATCAAACGACATCCAAAGAATTCGCATAAATACTCATAAATTGCGTATTTCAGAGGAGCACGTCAAGGAATTGGTTGCAGCAATAGAAAAATTCGGCAGTAATCAAATAAGAGGGTTTTAGGGCTCAATTAAAGGCTTTGGTGATAAAAATCTCAACTTTCTTGTTGTATTGAATTAGATTCTTGTATTAGAAACTAACGATGATGTTTTTATTAATAAAGATTGATTCTTTTCTCTTGATGCTTGGCTAGTTCTCTTATGTGTTGGTTGTGATATGGTTAGGGTTATGTGATCGTTGTTATTAATGTCTTTTCGCCCTATTTTCACGTCATATCAAGTGTTTTATCGGTTTCTATATATACTATTTGAGTGTGAACGTTGTTGACATGCTTAAATCAAATATGACCTTTGCAGGCTTATTTGTGGTATGATCTTTGCCGACATATCGTGACACTTGCGGGCACCCAAGCTTAAAATCTTTATGAAAGTAATAATTCACTTGGTTACATATGGCATTATTTTATGATCTTAATCGTTATATTTTTCGATGTTCTCATACCCTTGCGGGGTGAAACATTGAGTTATAAAAAATATATTAATAATCATTGATTGCAAAAACCCTAACGAAATCTCAACCGACACATATTCTTCATATTGGTACCCTATCATCAACTTCACCGTAATTATCTTAAATTGTTTTTAGTATTAAAAACCTTTGATATGGTTTTCTCGCCTTCAAAAGGTGGTTGCTTTTCATCGTATTATTACTCTTTACAAATTGAAATTCGTGATTTTACAGGTCAATTGTCCCATGGATATGATACCTGGACTCACCCAGGATTATTACTTGTTCGATCTCCTACACTTGGGAGTAGCGCTCACATCTTTTGAGACGAGTCAATATTCATTTATCGTTATATTTTCCGATGTTCTCATACCCTTGCGGGGTGAAACATTGAGTTATAGAAAAAAAACGTTGATAACCATTGATTACATATACCCTAACAAAATCATAACCAACACATGCTCCTCTCATTGTTTTATTATATCGACTCTCCGTACATGTTTTAGCATTACTCTTTCGTTTACTTAAACCATTATCACGATTATCTCACTTTCAAAAGGTAGTTATTTCTCGTCGTTTTATTAATCTTAAGAAACTGATTCTTTTGTTTTACAGGTCGACTGTCCTGTGGATTCGACACCAGACTCTCCAGTTTTACTACTTGACCAAGATCCTACACTTGGGAGTAGCGCTTACACATTTTGAGACGAGTCAAGTTTTTTCTTTGCAGAGGATTGTATTAAGTTGATTTTCTTGATTCAAATATTGCATATCTAACCCTCTGATTAGTGCTATTTTATGCATAGAAGATGCGTAATTGGCCTCTAATGCAAGCGTGTTAATAATAGTCTTATTTATTAGAGCATACTCTTATTTTATGCATAAAACAGCAATATATTGAGTATTTCTGCCCATTTAATATTTTTCATGGCTAGATCTCAGTCTCATGATTCCAACGACTATTTATTCGTATTTTTCTGAGATCTGTGCTAATTACTATGAATTTTTGAATGCAGGATACCATAAAAAGGCATTTATGACATCACGACAACGTCGACAAGCGCAGAAGCGGGTCTGGGCACGGTTTTTAGCAGGTTTTGACCCGTTTCGAGCCCTAAACCTAATAGGAATCCTTTGCCTATATATACGCAGTTTTGAGGACTCTTGGGGCATCAAACGATGTCCAAATAATTCACATAAATACTCAAAATTTGCGTATTTCAGAGGAGCACGTCAGGGAATTGGTTGTAGTGACAAAAAAATTCGGCAATAATCAAATAAGAGGGTTTTAGGGCTCAATTGAAGGCTTTGGTGATAAAAATCTCAACTTTCTTGTTGTATTGAATTAGATTCTTGTATTAGAGACTAAAGATGATGTTTTTATTAATAAAAATTGAGTCTTTTCTCTTAATGCTTGGCTAGTTCTCTTTTGTGTTGGTTGTGATATAGTTAGGGCTATGTGATCGTTGTTATTAATGTCTTTTCGCCCTATTTTCACATCATATCAAGTGTTTTATCGGTTTCTATATATACTATTTGAGTGTGGACGTTGTTGATATGCTTAAATCAAATATGACCTTTGTAGGCTTATTTTTGATACGATCTTTGCCGACATATCGTGACCCTTGCGGGCACCCAAGCTTAAAATCTTTATGAAACTAATAATTAACTTGGTTCATGTAGCATTATTTTATGATCTTAATCGTTATATTTTCTGATGTTCTCATACCCTTGCGGGGTAAAACATTGAGTTATAGAAAATATATTAATAATCATTGATTGCTAAAACCCTAACGAAATCACAACCGACACATATTCTTCATATTGGTACCCTATCATCGACTTCACTGTAATTATCTTAAATTATTTTTAGTATTTAAAACCTTTGATACGATTTTCTCGCCTTCAAAAGGTGGTTGCTTTTCATCGTATTATTACTCTTTACAAATTGAAATTTGTGGTTTTACAGGTCAGTTGTCCCGTGGATACGATACCTGGACTCGCCAGGATTATAACTTATTCGATCTCCTACACTTGGGAGTAGCGTTCACATCTTTTGAGATGAGTAATAATCCTGGTGAGTCCAAGTATCGTATCCACGGGACAACTGACCTATAAAACCATGAATTTCAATTTGTAAAGAGTAATAATACGATGAAAAGCAACCGCCTTTTGAAGGCGAGAAAATCGTATCAAAGGTTTTAAATACTAAAAACAATTTAAGATAATTATGGTGAAGTTGAAGTCGATGATAGGGTACCAATATGAAGAATATGTACTAGTTGTGATTTCGTTAGGGTTTTTGCAATCAATGATTATTAATATATTGTCTATAACTAAATATTTTACTCCGCAAGGGTATGAGAACATCGGAAAATATAACGATTAAGATCATAAAATAATGCCACATGTAACCAAGTGAATTATTAGTTTCATAAAGATTTTAAGCTTGGGTGCCCGCAAGGGTCACGATATGTCGGCAAAGATCATATCAAAAATAAGCCTGCAAAGGTCATATTTGATTTAAGCATGTCAACAACGTCCACACTCAAATAGTATATATAGAAACCGATAAAACACTTGATATGACGTGAAAATAGGGCGAAAAGACATTAATAACAACGATCACATAACCCTAACTATATCACAACCAACACATAAGAGAACTAGCCAAGCATTAAGAGAAAAGACTCAATCTTTATTGATAAACACATCATCTTTAGTCTCTAATACAAGAATCTAATTCAATACAACAAGAAAGTTGAGATTTTTATCACCAAAGCCTTTAATTGAGCACTAAAACCCTCTTCTTTGATTACTGCCAAATTTTTCTGTTGCTGCAACCAATTCCCTGACGTGCTCCTCTGAAATACGCAAATTTTGAGTATTTATGCGAATTTTTTGGACGTCATTTGATGCTCCCAAAAGTCCTCAAAACCGCGTATATATAGGCGAAGGATTCATATTAGGTTTAGGGCTCGAAACGGGTCAAAACCTGCTAAAAACCATGTCCAGACCCGCTTCTGCGCATGCTGACGTCGTCATGATGTTATAAATGCATTTTATGGTATTCTGCATTGAAAAATTTATAGTAATTAGCACAGATCTCAGAAAAACACTAATAAATAGTCGTTGGAATCGTGAGACTGAGATCTAGCTATGAAAAATACTAAAAGGCAGAAATACTCAATATATTAATGTTTTATGCATAAAATAAGAGTATGCTCTAATAAATAAGACTATTATAAATACGCTTGCATTAGAGGCCAATTATGCATCTTCAATGCACAAATTAGCACTAATTAGAGCGTTAGATATGCAATATTTACCACGAATCACACCCCCTACTAGCGATTTGCTAGTCCCTAGCAAAAAGAGCGATTAAGTCGAATGATTAGTAAAAGTAATAAATTCTATCAATCGCTTATGGCATGGCTCAATAATACGCTTTCCAACATGATTTTGACCAGCAATATACACAATCCATGAATAAAGTCAATCACATGATATTTTCTCTAATCAAATTTGAATAAACCACATGCGAGCATCGTTTTGCCCAGGCGAAAGTAAGACAGAAAGTCATATCATAGTTTTCTCATTTCCAAGGGTATGGCATCTCATATAGATAGTTCAAATCATGGGCATTGACGTTGCTTAGTTTATTCATCATTTCTTTCTTTTTTTTCTTTTTTTGATGACTTAGAATGATCCATGTAATGAGCTTTCAGTTAATGAATAATAGGCCAGACGACCTTCGGGCATTAGGCTTGGAAGGGCCCCTCGAACTTAATAACCCGAATCA
>JAULAV010006866.1:0-24991 GCA_030789695.1 Scilla litardierei | reverse complement strand
TGAGGATTCGACTCTGGACTCTCCAGGTACTACTTGCACGATCTCCTGCGCTTGGGAGTAAAGCTCACATTGTTTTGAGAGAGGCACATCTCATAAGAATTTCAAATTATTTCAAATGGATGTTAAAAGTGCATTTTTAAATGGTATTGTTAATGAAGAAGTGTATGTTTCTCAACCTCCCAATTTCATACATGAAAAATTTCCAAACTATGTTTTCAAACTGAAGAAAGCGTTGTATGGGTTGAGACAAGTCCTAGAGCTTGGTATGATCGACTCAAGACCTTTCTTTTGAATTTAGATTTTAAAATGGGTGAAGTTGATTCAACAATTTTCATTAAGGATTATGAAAATGACATCCTATTGATTCAAGTTTATGTGGACGATATTATATTTGGTTCTACTAACTTTAATCTTTGCCAAGAATTGTTTAAGTCTATGAAGGATGAATTCGAGATGAGCCATATGGGTGAGCTCAACTACTTCCTTGGACTACAAATTCGACAAATGAAGGAGGTGACTTTCATACATCAAACCAAGTACACAGGGGAGCTAATTAAGTGATTCGGGATGGAATCGTCTTCAAGCAAAAGGACTCCCATGAGTACGACAACCTATCTACACAAGGATGAGAACAGAAAAGATGAAGACGTTCGTCAGTATCGAGGTATGATTAGTAGCTTACTCTATTTAACTGCCAGTAGGCCCGATATTATGTTTTCAGTATGCTTGTGTGCTAGATATCAAGCTAGACCTAAGGAGTCACACTTGATTGCGGTTAAACGAATCTTTCGTTATCTCAATCATTCACTAGATTATGAGTTACTTTACCCTAAATCTGACACATATGAGTTAATCTCATATAGTGATGCCGACTTTGCCGGATGCAAATCCGATAGGAAGAGTACTAGTGGCCTTGCCATTTTCTAGGAAATTTCCTAGTTTCTTGGTTCTCCAAGAAACAGAACTCGGTATCATTGTCCACGACTAAAGCGGAATATATTACTGCAGGTCTTGCATATGCACAAGTGATTTGGATGAGACACATGCTTAGTGACTATGGTGTTAATTGTGATACTTGCCCTATTATGGTTGATAACCAAAGTGCTATATGTCTTTTCAAGAATCCGGTACATCACTCTCCGTACTAAACACATAGATATGAGACACCATTTTATCAATGATCATGTAGCTAAGAAGGACATCATGTTAGAGTACATTGAAACCCAAAAACAAATTGCCGACATCTTCACAAAACCTCTTAAAGAAGATTCATTTGTGAGGTTGTGTGGAGAATTAGGGATTATGGGTGAATCTGAGATTTAGGAGGTCAACTTACTTGTTATATCATCTTTTGAACTCATATCATCATGTTGCCTCTCTTCATTTGATATATCATTGGTTTTAAGAAAGGCTATTGAGATTTCGGTGTTTTCATGAGTTTTCGGATTGTCTTAAGAGATTTATGTGATAAATGATTCATCTTTTGATCTTGATTTTATGATGAGTTTGTGTTAGAGTATAGGTTCTAGGGTGAGTTGTGCATATCCTCTGGATTTTAACCTCACAGTTCATTTTTGGACCAGGACAGACGACTGTCTTTCCTTCGACAGTCGACTACCCTACTCTATCTTCTCTTTCAGTAGACTGTATCTTTCACCTAGACGACTGATGACGACTTTACAGGCGACTGTTGAATCAACAGGCAACTGTATTTTTGTCATAAGGCGCATGTCCATTTCGTTTGTAGTCTCTGTTTTCATCATCAATTTTATTAATTCTCAGTCAGTCGACTGATGGGAATAATACAGTCGACTGTCTCACCGACATGCGACTGTATTTTACGGAATAGTCGACTGCCTGTCAACCTAAGCTCATCTCTTATCACTTCAACCAGTCGAATGACTATTGTTCATCAGTCGACTGTCTCCTAATGTGGTGGTTCATTATTTTAATCTGAGCCATTGATTTCTCGATCCAACGGCCCAGATTCATTTACCCCTTCGATATATGACCGAGATCCTTCGATTCGATCAATCAGTTTCTCTCTCATCCGATTGAAAAATCGCACCGTCTCCTCCGGTTCAAACTCTCAGTCGATCTCTCTGCCGTCGGTTTTCCATCTTCTCCTCCAGTCGATCTGCCGATTGCATCTCCCAGTGCATCATTGAGTGCTTCTTCTTTGTCTCTCGGATAAGGTTTGCTTATTATCGTGTTTCTTCCGTGTGTTTCCTTCAGTTTCTTCAGTTGATTGTGCAATGGCTCCTAAAACCAAGAACATGGGAAAGCTTGTTTCTCCTAAGCGTGCTAGTGTTTCCAAACCAACAATTGCCAAAAATAAACAACCCTACAAGGCCCGCACCAATAAATCCGATTCTCCCTCTCGCTCCTCTTCGCAGGGATATTCTCCTTCTTCTGTGTCTTCTTCATCTGATATTGAGCCCCTTGTAAAGTGTCCGTGCAAGCCTGTTGGTGTTCACATCAACGAGCCTTGCACTGAGGCTTCTCCTTCACACTCTGTGTCGATCTCTGATGAAGAAACCCCTACCATGCCACCCTCCGATGCTATCATTCCTATTTGCAGTAACGACCTTTGTTTGGCAAAATTCCATTCTCTCCTCGGGATCAAGCTTCTTCGAAAGCATTTCATTGTTTATCCCGCTTTCACCGCTGAGAGATTATCAAAGATCCTCTCCGCTACTTGCTTGGCTGAACTCTTTCGCTTCTCTTACAGCGAGTCCCCTCGTGCTTACCCATTTTGGTTAAGCTTTTCTATGCTAACCGCATTCGCGGTGAGTATGCTACCACTAGCGTTATTGACACTGTCATCCAGGGGACCCCCATTCGCGTTGATCCTACTCTTTTAGGGACCATTCTTAGGATTCCCTCCTCTGGATCCCTTCCTGCTGATATTTCCATTTCAGATGTTGATGAGTTTGATCAGTCTGTTCTCCGGGACATGTTTCGTAAGATACCCTCTGCTCTTTCTTCTGGTGTTCAGTCATCCATGTTCTCGGCGAGGGGTTGGGTTGTTCACCTTGTGGTGAAGTCCAACATCCTGCCGAAGTATGGATCTTCAGACTAGCCTTCCCAAGAGATCCTTAAGTGTATGTACGCGATCTTTTCTGGCATGTCAGTAAACTGGGTCGGCGTCCTCCTTGATAGGATGGACAAGGTCGAGTTTACTACTGCTTCCTCTCACATTCCTTATGGTGGTCTTCTTACACTTGTTTTTCGTCATTTTGGGATTGATTTGAGTTCATACGAGCCTTTGCCTTTTGGTCCTCTTCTCGATGCTTCTGCAAAGTCGAAGTCCTCTTCGGCTCTGCAGTCTGCATCTAAGAAGAGGCAATCCACATCTGCTCCGTCTACTTCCACTGTTCCTCCTATTGACCAGCCATCTACCTCTTCTCCTTCATCTCATGACATCTGTTTGAGATGATTTCTGGTCTTTATACGTTGGCCTTCTTGTCTTTCCAGCACCAGGGTATGCCCTTCCCTGAGCACCTCAGATGTTTTGTTCCACCCCAGCCTCGTCAGCCTCCTCCTCCTATCATCACTGAGATTATTTTTGCAACCTGGTGTATCTGGCACTCAGGGTGCTGTTGCTGCTGCTCCTCCTCCTCCAGAGGATGTCCCCATTGACCCAGAGATAGCTTCCTCCTCTGTTGCACATCGAGACACTCACTCTTAGATTTTATGAGAGTTTTTGAGTGTTGTATGTATGATGATTAGTTTTTGTAGTGATGGTGAATGGATCATGAAGTATTTTGTTCGTTTTGATGCACATGGTATAGTTTATGTATTTGTACCCATGTGATCTTATATATATATATATATGATCTTGCAGTTTCTTAGTTCAATTTCCCACATTGTATAAATTGTTGATCATATTTGTGTGAATTTAGTGATATTGTCTCCACGTATGCTATATTCTATGTGTGATATGATTTGAGACGATATTTTTCCTTCGTTTATCTCAATGTTGATATTGGACTCTCATTCCTCTAATCACCGAAGTTTATAATGTGGTTTTATGAGTTTTTGTTTTATATATCTTTAGACTCTTGTAATTGTTGCTAGTTCTTATTTAGCACGATTGTTGTTGTTATTTTACTCCCGCCTTTTGGACAATGCCATAGGGGGAGAGAAATAAACAGACAGATTCATAATGAATATGCTAAGTATAGTCTAATAACACTTGAATCTAAGATTGAAGTTGCCTTAGATTCAGGGGGTAAGATATAAAGAATATGGATTTTAAATCATAGATTTCATGGATTCATTTCATTCATGCATATCTTATTCATTTGCTTCATTTGATATATAGATTCCCTAATATTTATTGACTAACTTGATTGGCATCCTTGTAGGGGGAGTAAGTTTTCTTTAAGCACAATTATTTATCTTTTTGTTTATGTTTGTTTGTCCTCATCAAAAAGGGTGAGAATGTTGAGCATTGGACTTATCCATACTTGGTTTTAAAGATGAGCAAACATAAATACTTGTGACCAATCCCCTATTTGCAGTTAATCCATTGCCTAAGCTTATTATGAAGATCTATTTGCAATGGATGACACTTAAAGATCATTGAAAGCAAATGAAATGATTTGGATGATCGTAGATGGCGATTGAAACTCCTAGAAGACTTCAAGCTCATGCATTGGAAAGAAGAGAGAGTTCGTCAAATGTAACTTTCTTGTTTCTCTTCTAGTATGTAGCTTAGAAGTAGAACATTGTTGGAGTGCACACACATCTTCATTTCAGTCTTAGGATATCATTAGATCAGCCTTCCTTAGACTCCAATTCATTTCTATCTAGATTGTGCATGTCATGTTTATAACAGTCGACTGCTGAACGATTTACAATCGCCTGTCTCAAAACAGTCGATTGTGTTTTGTTCTACAGTCGCCTGTTATGCACAAACTTTTTCAGTCCAGTTTTTGGGCTTCTTAGCTTTAACTCTCACAGGCGACTTATGAACGATTCACAGGCGCCTGTCCAAGTAACAGTCGACTGTGTTTTGTTAATCAGTCGCCTATCTATCTTTAGACCAAAATCTATTTATCTATTTAATTTAGCCAGTTGACTATTGTTGGTTTTACAGTCGACTATCCAATGGAACAGTCGACTGTCAATGCTACAACAGTCATCTGTCTTTGTGCCTATTTGATGACTCAACTCTCTGGAAAATCTCAGGGTCTTGACAGTCGTCTGTAGAAGGAATTACAGTCATATGTTTAGTTTAACAGTCGACTGCCTTCTCTTCATCATCCGTCTGTCCTGTTCTCCCAGATTTTTCTCAGATTTCCTCAACTTACCCAGCTTACGGCCAGTCACCTGTAGTAGGATTTACAGTCGCATGTGTGTTCAACAGTGGACTGTCTATGCCTCATCAGTCGACTGTCCACGTGGTAAGTTACCGTTATGAATTCTCACATAACCTCTTTCACTATGCAGCAGTCGACTGTGAGTTATTCAATAGTCGACTGTCTCGGGCACAGATTCTATCCATTGAGTTTTTCCTCACGGATTTCAAAGGAGTTTTTGTTGATTCAGATAGAAGGGTTTGAGGAACCCATAAAAGGAGCCTCTACTGTTCCATTGAGAGGTGACTTCATTCAAGGTTCATTTGCTAATTAATTCAAGTTTTCTTTCTCTCAAGAATAAAAGCTCTCAAATCCTAAAGCCCTAGAATTCCAATCTTCAATCGCTTGCTCTCCAACCTAGAACCAAAGAGAAATCTTCTAGGTATTTGGTGCAGTCAAGAGAAAGGGCTTTCCTCTCTTCCAAGAGAGTCTTTCAACACACAACACACTTCTCCTTCATGTTCTACTTCAAGGCATAAGTGATTGTAAGTGTTGCTCTATTTTATATTTCATAACTTTAGTTATTTGATTTACTCCCAGTTTGTGAAAGTGGTTTGCTTGCTCCCAAGTTGTGGGAGTCAAGGTCAATCGATTGTATTTCGATTTCACTTGTAGGATTGCTACAAGTGGGTTTTAAGGAAACTTCAAGTTAGGGTTCTAACTTGAGTATCTGGTTGTTAACCGAGTGGAAGGGACGTAGGATTACCGGAAACAAGTCGGGAAGTGACTTGAGTAATCCGAACCCTTGAAACATCCTTTCGTTTGCATTTGTTTCATTTTGGATTTATTTCTATTCCGCACTAGTTAGGAATTTAATTTGGTGTAACTATCTTTTTAAATTACATAAACACTATTCAACCCCCCTTCTAGTGTTTTCATCATAGCCAGGGTCCTTACAATTTTGATGTCCTATTTTTATACTTTGCGATGGTGCAATGAGGAGCAACTGAAGGTTCTCAAGTTAGAAATGTTCGGTGCCATTTCTGTAACGACCGGTTCTTGTCTGTGATATTATCTGTTTTCCTCTAGTGTATATTTATTTGCCCGTATCCGTAATTTGTCATATCTTTATATTTAGCCGTGGTTAATTTTATTTCCTATTATTTATTATTATTGTTATTTATTATTATTATTGTTATTTATTATTACTATTGTTATGATTATTACTACTATCATTATTTTTGAACCTCTCATTTTAATATTTTCCAACATTCCTCCATAAAAATAGTAACCTATATATATAAGCTCACGCATTGGCCCCAACACACACACACTTTCATTTTTTAAAACTTAGGCCTAAGGGATATATATGTATATAATACTAACCCTAAGCCTATCAAACCTATATGAAACCAACTCCTCAACCCTACAACAACTAGCCTATAGGATTGAACAAAATAAAAAAAAAGAAATTAGAAGGCTCACGTGAGCATGAATCAACCCACATGCTAAACTAAACCCTTCCATTTATAATACAACCTAGGGACCTAAGCAATTATAAAAAAACAAAAACCCTAGCAACTATTAGAACCCATCACGTGTAGCCCTCAACAGCCTTCATCCTATAATACTAACCCTAAGCCCTACAAACCCTAAAGTACCCACAGCCTCAACTTTTATAAAAAAAACCACATGTAAACCCTAGCCTAGTTCTCCTTCTTTTTAAACCTAGGGCTACTATCATGTCCAGCCTCCAGCCTCCAGCAAACAAGCCTCCATCTCCATGGCCACACAACTCCAGGCCGAGTGTTTCCCCCTCCGGCCTCATCATCCCCAACAACCGCAGCCTCCTTCTCCCTTCCTCTTCTTCTATCAACCCACAACCAAACCCTGCCCGAGCTTCTTCCTCCTCCTCCTCCGGGATCCCCCACACCATCTTCACGGCCAGAGCAACACCCCCACGACCACCTCTACACTCCAGGTTGAGCTTCTTCTTTTTCCCAATATCACGTAGACCACAGCTTCCCCACAGATCCGCAAACACCCCCCACACACTCGCAAATCCACGAAAACAGCTAGGCCGAGCTTCTCCCCTCGCGCACACGGACGCCGGGAGGCTCTCGGACACGCTCGCAGATCCACGCACGCGCCCCCGACAAATTCCTCCTCGCTGCAGAACTCGGTGACAACGTTCAGATCTCAACGAATATAGCTTCACGGCCGCCGTCCGTGTCGCCACTGCTCGTTGACGTCAAACCGATCCCTCGCTTCACTTCAGGTTGGTAGATCTACCCCTATAACTCTTAACCCACACCGTAAAGTAGTAAACTTAATAAAACTGGGTGATTAGACGTCGTATGAGTATTTTTGAAATCTGACCTGAACTGAAAAACGCCATTTCTGATTTTATACTCTGGCACTTCAGCGAACCAAACCCTCCACGGCGTAGTACTCATCGATACGATTCCAACGACACCAAGAACGTCAAAAACAGGCGAGTATATGATTTGTTATGATTTTTAGAAGTTTCGGCACGTTTACGCCGCCTTCATGTATTGCTGGATAACTTGAAATTGTGACGTGAAATGACGTAGGAAAGTGACACAATAATGACCAGGACAAAATTTGGGATCCAACGGTATATCATACGATATATCCTCATTTTAAACAATAAGAGAAAGAAATCGTTTCTGTAGCAAGTTGAACAAAAAGGATGTATTCGTCATTATTTGAAATTACGGAAACGGTCGTTCGACCCGTTCCGCTTTGTAGAACTGTCACCATAAAACTTTAATATTGTTAACAGTAAAATTTAGTGAGTCCTGACATGTTTAACAATATGGACATCGTGAAATCGTGCGCCTCGAAGGCGGTATCGTGATATCGTGATGTCGTGTGAGTCGACTAGGCCGGCTCGTGTTCCGGCAAAAATTTTGGGTGGGGTTAGGGTTGAACGGCCATTAGGCGTATGAAAGGTACTCTCCTCAAGAGCACCACCTGCACGCGGTGGGTTAGCGTCAATCACGGTAAACCCCCGTGAGAGGAACGACCTTCTCATGACGACCTACAGGCGTGAACCCTAGATTAGAATGCTAACACTTGTCATGAAAACTTGAACGCTAACTTGGTCATCTTGAAATTGAAATGCTAACGAACTCAGAGAATCTTAACTTTAAACTTGAAACCGTCTTGAACTGCATGCTAGGATTGTCCGTTTCCGTTTCTATAAATTGTTATTTGTTAAATTGCTGCAGTCACTTTTCCTTAAATTATTAATGCTTTTAAAATTCATATATCTGTCATATACTTCGCCTTGGGATGCTAACCTCTTCTTGCAGACCCCTAGCTGACATACATTCATGTTTGTGGATGTATGTCAGGTTCAGAGCTTGAGTACCAGGAGGACCAGTACGAGACGTCAGAGTTGGAGAGTCAGGAGTTCGCACCTGACGCAGTCCCTCTCCCAGCAGAGGACTAGTGGACCCCCGACACTTTACTGCTTTCCTAGTTTCCTTTTCAGTCGTCGTAGTTACTTTCGTGTACGTTCTTTTCTTGTTGCTACTTTTAGCCCAGCTGTGGCTTGTTAAACTCTGTGTACGAACTTTATCTCTGGATGTGGCTTTACTTTTCTGGTTGTGTTTTGATTGTTCTGAATGGCAGTTGTAAGGAACTTATCTATGTTTTTATCACAGACGCTTATTGAACTCGAGCTTCACAGCTCCAGTTCAAGCGGACCGCGTAACGCTCTCGCTTCCGGTGTCTTTTGGGAAGCGGGGCGTTACAGGTTTTGTTGGTGGCCCATGCAGGTCCTTTGCAACTGCGAAATTCAGAATAATGAGAACGCTCATCATTAGCCAAACATCTAGAGAAATCGTATACACGAGATTAACTCGGGCATTCTTTCTCTTTTTCAGGATGGCCGGAAGACGCGTTACCTGACACGGAACCGGAGCCGGAACCGGAACGAGAGCTCCTGGAGGCGGAGACGACGACATCCGCCAGATGCTGGGAGTTATGAGAGATATGCTGGAGGTTCAGCACCACCTAGTCCAGCAGGGACGCCAGGCTACGCCAGCTACGCCAGCCGCACCAGCTGCACCAGCTCCGGGAGCCAAGCAGTTCAGAGAGATGCGTCCGAAGAGTTTTTCCGGACGAGAGGGCCCACTAGCGGCCGAAGAGTGGCGTCAGAGCACTGAGGATGATTTGGGCCTTGCCCGAATCCATAAAGATGAATGGGTGGATCTTGCCAGGAAACAGGTGACTGATAATGCCCGCAGTTGGTGGACTACGGAGGAGGCCAGGCTGACCAAGCCGATTTCATGGGATACCTTCAGCAAGAGATTTAACACCCAGTACTTTCCCAAGTCGGCGAATCGGATAATGGAGAGTCGATTCATCAACCTGGAGCAGGGTACTATGACCGTCGTCGAGTACGAGGCGGAGTTCACTATGCTGAGCCGCTATGCCCCTGCTATGGTGAAGGAACCTGAGGACTGTGCACACTGTTTCCTGCAGGGCTTGGACCTGGACATCCAGAGTGTGCTATCCGGGAATACTTTTTCTACTCATGAGTATGTCCTGGTGGATACGAAGAATTTGGAGCACGTCGCCAATCTGAAGAAGGCCCGTCAGGCGGGCAAGCGCCCGATGGAGATGCTGAGGAGTGCACCTAGGCCTGGTGTACGTCCAATCCAGACCACCCAGTTCAAGAGGCCAGTTGCACCTGTTGTCAACTGAGCTGAGATGACTTGCCATTTCTGTGGAAAGCTTGGCCATGTGAAGAAGGACTGCAGGAAGATGCTGAATCAATGTTTGGTTTGTGGATCTTCTACCTATGTTGCGAGGGACTGCCCCAAGGGCACTCGACCTATGCCTGCTGGAGCATCTAGACCTGTTCAGCAGACAGTGCTTGCACCTGGACCTGCTCAGAGACCAGTGCCTGCACCTGGATAGTGAGGACCACCTCTGGTACCACAGAAGCAGGCCTTTCAGCAGGCCAACCCCCCGGTGCGTCGAGCGTACACTATGACAGCCGTTGAGGTTGAAGCTGATGACGACGTGATCGCAGGTAACCCTTGACCTAGTCTTTACTTTTCTGCATTTATGTTTGATTAGTTAGTTTCCTTGTTTGATATAGTTGCTTGTTACCCCTTAGGTGTTATCCTAGTTTCTTCTCACCCAGCCCTGACTCTGTTCGACTCTGTAGCTTCCATGTGCATCCTGTCACGGAAGTTCGTAGTCGAACACTCGATACCCACCTACACACTTCCCAAGTGTTGGAACATCACGACTGGGAATGGTGTAGTGAAGGTTGCCCTTGGTTGTCGACCTTGCCCGTTGGTGGTTAGTGGACATGAATTGTATGCTAACTTCATCGTCCACGACCTACCTAATTTCGATGCGATTCTCAGCATTAATTGGTTAGGAGCCTTTTACGCCACGATCGACTGTCACCAGAAGAAAGTGGTGTTTGAAATTCCTGGCCACCCAGTGTTTGAGTTCTTCAGCGGAGGACGTTCACTTGGACATGTCAAGTTCCGGCCCAGCCATACAGTTTGACAGTTGCATCTATGATAGCAGAGCCGGAGAAGCCAACAGAAGTGCGAGACTTCGAGGATGTTTTTCCTGAGGACATTTCCGGTTTTCCGCCTGATCGAGCGTTGGAGTTCAGCATTGATCTGATGCCAGGAGCTCAACCGATTTCTAAGGCATCGTACCGTATGGCTCCAGCCGAGCTAGAAGAGCTGAGGAAGCAGTTGGACGAGCTGCTACAGAAAGGTTTTATCCATCCCAGCGTGTCTTCCTGGGGTGCGCCCGTCTTGTTGGTGAAGAAGAAAGACGGATCGAGAAGGATGTGTATCGACTATCGGGAGCTGAATCAGATCACTGTGAAGAATAAGTACCCGCTGCCCCGTATTGGCGATATCTTCGATCAACTTGGTGGATCGAAGGTGTTTTCGAAGTTAGATCTTCGGAGCGGATACCATCAAGTCAGAGTCAAGAAGGATGACGTGCCCAAGACAGCTTTCTGGACCAAGTATGGGCACTATGAGTTCGTTGTCATGCCATTCGGTGTGACCAACGCTCCTGCTGTGTTCATGAACCTTATGAACCTCATCTTTTATGACTTCCTCGACAAGTTCGTAGTGATCTTTATAGATGACATCTTGGTGTACTCGAGGAGCTAGGAAGAGCACGCAGAGCACTTGAGATTGGTATTGGAGACGCTCCGTCATCATCGACTATATGCCAAGTATAGCAAATGCGAATTCTGGATGGACAGAGTTGCATTTCTTGGACATGTAGTATCAGGAGCCGGCATCTCAGTGGATCCGGAGAAGGTCAGAGCAGTCAGTGATTGGCCTACACCGCGATCGGCTTCGGACATCAGGAGTTTCCTCGGATTGGCTGGCTATTACCGCAGATTTATCAAGGACTTCTTGAGGATAGCTAAGCCGATGACGAGATTGACTCGGAAGGATGTCAAGTTCAGTTGGTCAGAATCTTGTGAGCAAGCTTTTTCCACCTTGAAGGAGAGACTGACGACTGCACCAGTCTTGGCTATTCCGGACAGAAGCGGAGTCTTTGAGATTTTCTGCGATGCATCTGGGAAGGGACTTGGTTGTGTTCTGCACCAGCACAGCCATGTAGTCGTGTATGCTTTGCGACAGCTGAAAGTCCATGAGAAGAATTATCCAACCCACGATTTGGAGCTCGCCGCTGTCATATTTGCGCTGAAGATTTGGCGTCATTTCTTACTGAGTGAGAAAGTGAAGATATTCACTGATCACAAAAGTTTGAAATACATATTTACTTAGAAGGAACTAAATATGAGACAGCGCAGATGGTTGGAGTTGATGGCAGATTACGACATCGACCTTCAGTACAACTCAGGAAAGGTGAATGTCGTACCGGACGCTTTGAGCCGACTGCCAGAGGTGATGATTCTCATAGCTCAGTGGAGATTGCAGCAGGATCTGCGAGAGATGGATGTTGAAGCTGTTCTTCCGGGAGTCACTTCGTCGTTAATGAACATGCAGATTCAGTCGACGATTGTTGACCGGATCAAGAGTGCTCAGGCTGGTGATGCTAAGTTAATGAAGATCAGAGAGCAAGTCGAAGCCGGACTCCGGACAGATTTTCTGATTCACGAGGATGGATCTTTGAGGTATGGAAGTAGGATCTGCGTGCCTGCAGGAGATATCAGAGAAGAATTGATGAATGAGGCTCACAGTTCGCCTTATTCCATTCATCCTGGAGGTACGAAGATGTACAAGGATCTATGTCAGAATTTCTGGTGGCATGGTATGAAGAGAAGTGTGGCACAGAGTGTTGCCAAATGCCTGATGTGTCAGCAAGTGAAGGCTGAACTTCATCGCACCGCCGGACTACTACAGCCCCTGCCTATCCCGGAGTGGAAATGGCAGCACATCACGATGGATTTCGTGACTGGCTTACCTCGGAGCACCAAACAGAATGACGCAATCTGGGTCATCGTCGATCGACTGACCAAGTCTGCGCACTTCATACCGTTCCGAGTAGGACAATCCACGGAGATACTGGCTAGGAAATATATGGAGGTAATGATCTGACTCATCCTTTCCGTATTTCTTTCTAGTACGAGTTGTGACGTGAAATATGTTGTGTAGGAGATCGTGCGCTTGCATGGAGTCCCTGTGAGCATCGTATCTGATCGTGATACGAGGTTCACATCGCAGTTCTGGAAGAGTCTGCAGACCAATCTTGGTACCAGTCTGAAGTCAGCACTACGTATCACCCGCAGACAGATGGCCAGTCAGAGCGGACCATTCAGATTCTGGAGGACATGCTGAGGCTTGCATGCTAGATTTCAAGGGTTCGTGGGAGGATCATCTACACCTGGTGGAGTTCTCCTACAACAACAGTTATCAGGCAAGCATCGGCATGGCGCCATTTGCTGCTCTCTACGGGAGGAAGTGTCGTTCGCCCCTGAGCTGGGACGACGTTGGAGATAGAGAACTTTTGGGACCGGAGTTGATTGTCGAAGCTGTGGACATTGTTCGAGATATCAGGGATAAGCTTCGGATTGCTCAGGACCGTCATAAGCATTGGGCCGATGCTAAACGGTGCCCTCTAGAGTTTTAGCCGGGAGACCATGTGTTCCTGAAGATTTCCCCGAATCGAGGAGTGATTCGCTTTGGGAAACGTGGAAAGCTCAGCCCGAGATACATCGGACCCTTCGATGTTCTGGAGAGAGTTGGCGAGGTAGCATACCGCTTGGCCTTGCCACCATCTTTGGAGGGTGTTCACGACGTCTTCCATGTGTCTCAGCTTCGTTGGTACATCAGCGATCCATCTCATGCTGTTGACTACTCTGAGATCACTGTTCGTCCAGACCTGACGTATGATCAGCAGCCAGTGCAGATTCTTGATAGACGTCAGAAGTCACTCCGAAACAAGACTGTCGATCTTGTTAGCGTGATGTGGCGACACGGCTCGCCAGAAGAGTCCACTTGGGAGAGGGAAGATGAGATGAGAGAGCGTTACCCCCACCTGTTCCCTGACATGTGATTGTTTGGAATTCCGAAGGCGGAATTTTCTTTAAGGTGTGTAGGATGTAACGACCGGTTCTTGTCTGTGATATTATCTGTTTTCCTCTAGTGTATTTTTATTTGCCTGTATCCGTAATTTGTCATATCTTTATATTTAGCCGTGGTTAATTTTATTTCCTATTATTTATTATTATTATTGTTATTTATTATTATTATTGTTATTTATTATTACTATTGTTATGATTATTACTACTATTATTATTTTTGTACCTCTCATTTTAATATTTTCCAACATTCCTCCATAAACATAGTAACCTATATATATAAGCTCACGCATTGGCCCCAACACACACACACTTTCATTTTTTAAAACTTAGGCCTAAGGGATATATATGTATATAATACTAACCCTAAGCCTATCAAACCTATATGAAACCAACTCCTCAACCCTACAGCAACTAGCCTATAGGATTGAACAAAAGAAAAAAAAGAAATTAGAAGGCTCACGTGAGCATGAATCAACCCACATGCTAAACTAAACCCTTCCATTTATAATACAACCTAGGGACCTAAGCAATTATAAAAAAACAAAAACCCTAGCAACTATTAGAACCCATCACGTGTAGCCCTCAACAGCCTTCATCCTATAATACTAACCCTAAGCCCTACAAACCCTAAAGTACCTACATCCGCAACTTTTATAAAAAAAACCCCATGTAAACCCTAGCCTAGTTCTCCTTCTTTTTAAACCTAGGGCTACTATCATCTCCAGCCGCCAGCCTCCACGCAAACAAGCCTCCATCTCCACGGCCACACAACTCCAGGCCGAGTGTTTCCCCCTACGGCCTCATCATCCCCAACAACTGCAGCCTCCTTCTCCCTTCCACTTCTTCTATCAACCCGCGACCAACCCCTGCCCGAGCTTCTTCTTCCTCCTCCTCCGGGATCCCCCACACCATCTTCACGGCCAGAGCAACACCCCCATGGCCACCTCTACACTCCAGGCTGAGCGTCTTCTTTTTCCCAATATCCCGCAGACCATGGCTTCCCCACAGATCTGCAAACACCCCACACACACTCGCAGATCCATGGCAACAGCTAGGCCGAGCTTCTCCCCTCGTGCACGCGGACACCGGGAGGCTCTCGGACACGCTCGCAGATCCACGCATGCGCCCCCAACAAATTCCTCCTCGCGGCAGAACTCGGTGACAACGTTCAGATCTCAACGAATATAGCTTCACGGCCGCCGTCCGTGTCGCCACTGCTCGTTGACGTCAACCGATCCCTCGCTTCACTTCAGGTTGGTAGATCTACCCCTATAACTCTTAACCCACACCGTAAAGTTGTAAACTTAATAAAACTGGGTGATTAGACGTCGTATGAGTATTTTTGAAATCTGACCTGAACTGAAAAACACCATTTCTGATTTTATACTCTTCCACTTCAGCGAACCAAACCCTCCATGGCGTAGTACTTGTCGATACGATTCCAACGACACCAAGAATGTTAAAAACAGGCGAGTATATAATTTGTTATGATTTTTAGAAGTTTCGGCACGGCTACGCCGCCTTCATGTATTGCTGGATAACTTGAAATTGTGACGTGAAATGACGTAGGAAAGTGACACAATAATGACCAGGACAAAATTTGGGATCCAACGGTATATCATACAATATATCCCCATTTTAAACAATAAGAGAAAGAAATCGTTTCTGTAGCAAGTTGAACAAAAAGGACGTATTCGTCATTATTTGAAATTACGGAAACGGTCGTTCGACCCGTTCCGCTTTGTAGAACTGTCACCATAAAACTTTAATATTGTTAACAGTAAAATTCAGTGAGTCCTGACATGTTTAACAATATGGACATCGTGAAATCGTGCGCCTCGAAGGCGGTATCGTGATATCGTGATGTCGTGTGAGTCGACTAGGCCGGCTCGTGTTCCGGCAAAACTTTTGGGTGGGGTTAGGGTTGGGCGGCCACTAGGCGTATGAAAGGTACTCTCCTCAAGAGCACCACCCGCACGCGGTGGGTTAGCGTCAATCACGGTAAGCCCCCGTGAGAGGAACGACCTTCTCATCACGACCTACAGGCGTGAACCCTAGATTAGAATGCTAACACTTGTCATGAAAACTTGAACGCTAACTTGGTCATCTTGAAATTGAAATGCTAACGAACTCAGAGAATCTTAACTTTAAACTTGAAACCGTCTAGAACTGCATGCTAGGATTGTCCGTTTCCGTTTCTATAAATTGTTATTTGTTAAATTACCGCAGTCACTTTTCCTTAAATTATTAATGCTTTTAAAATTCATATATCTGTCATATACTTCACCTTGGGATGCTAACCTCTTCTTGCAGACCCCTAGCTGACATACATTCATGTTTGTGGATGTATGTCAGGTTCAGAGCTTGAGTACCAGGAGGACCAGTACGAGACGTCAGAGTTGGAGAGTCAGGAGTTCGCACCTGACGTAGTGCCTCTCCCAGCAGAGGACTAGTGGACCCCCGACACTTTACTGCTTTCCTAGTTTCCTTTTCAGTCGTCGTAGTTACTTTCGTGTACGTTCTTTTCTTGTTGCTACTTTTAGCCCAGCTGTGGCTTGTTAAACTCTGTGTACGAACTTTATCTATGGATGTGGCTTTACTTTTCTGGTTGTGTTCTGATTGTTCTGAATGGTAGTTGTAAGGACCTTATCTGTGTTTTTATCACAGACACTTATTGAACTCGAGCTTCACGCTCCAGTTCAAGCGGACCGCATAACGCTCTCGCTTCCGGTGTCTTTTGGGAAGCGGGGCGTTACAATTTCATATGCAAGTTGCATTAGAGACTCTGATCTCAACAGGTTCATTTTCATTTATGATGCAGCATGCAGAATTGCATGTCCCCATGCATCCACTGGCAATCGGGATTTCATTAACAATGGATGTGCAATCCATTGGAGTCTTTTTATCAGTGACTCTGCCAACCCATTCTGGGTTTGAACATGCGGCATAGATGTTCAATTTCTATTCCCGTTGCCTGGCATTACTCTTGAAATGACCGGGAGTTAAATTCCCCAGCATTATCCAGACTTATTTTCTTTATTTGGTTGTCTAGAAAATGCGCCCGCAACTTTATTATTTGTGTCAGTAGCTTTGAAAAAGTTAGGTTGTGGTCGATAGTAGACACACAAACGAATATTTTGAGGATGCATTTTCAGTACCATAAAGTATCGAAATAGCCCACTAGGGGGTGGATTTGTCCACATCAATCTACTTATTTTCTTTTGAGGAAGCGTGGAGGTTCATTTGTCAACTTTTAGTAGAGATGGCCTTTTAATTTGTTTTCCCTTATAGCAAGGGATGCGAGGGACGTCTGAAGAATCTTCTGGTTCTTCAAGTTATACCCATAGGATAAGATGTGGTGCATCATCACTGATCCAGGGTGGCCATGTCTATCATGCTAAAGTGAAAACTTGGCTGATGTCGGGCAATTCAGGTGCTCCGTTAAATTCGCTTCCTATCTCCGAATCTTTGTATGGTAGAGGCCTGAAAGGCTCTCAAAACGTTCAAGTATTGATTTTACTTCTTGTTCTTGAGACGTTACATACAGTAATTATTTTTCATTTATATTTGCTGTTTCCAAATGGAATCCGTTTAAACGGATATCCTTGAAAGTTAGTAAGTTTCAATTGCAATTCGGAGAGAATAGTGAAATCATTTATTTTTATTTCTGTGTCATTTGGGAGCAACAGTGTTGCGTTCACAGAACCTTCAATATGGCCCTTATATTATATTTAATATTGGCTTTGTATTGAAGGATCGTATGTGTTTATCTATTGTCTATTAAGCAGTTATGAGAGCAGTTATATATTGAAAGATGAATCAGCACATTTACATTTCAGAAAACAAGTTTCATTCAAAACAAATTCATTAATTCAAATGCTCTCATAACATAAATTGTTCTCAAATCAAATTGCTAAGATAAAAATAGAGGCTAATCAAGCAGGTCATCATTTTCGAAGTCGTCAGGTGTTTGTAAACTTGACTAGAGCATTTGTAATCACCGGGTTTGTTTCAGCTTTCTTTTTATTATTTTCTTTATACAGTTCCTGGAGATGCTGCGGAGTTCGGCAAACTCTAGACCTGTGGCCTTTCATGCCACAGTTATGGCACTGGTCTTTCCATTCCCTCTTGGGTGGGGTGCATCATTTCTATTGTTTTCATTTCTGCGCCAAGTGAACTTCCACCTCCCTTCATTTCTTCGCTGCTGGACTTGGCCTTTGGCCCTTCTGTTCGGTCCCCCTTTCTGTGGCCTTTCTCTTCTTTTGTTGTCCCTCTTCTTTTTGGAAAAAGAAGATGCATTGTGAGCTTCTGGTAGGGGGACAGTGCTAGAGGGGCGCATGTGGCGAGTGGCAAGGAGAATCTCTCTGTTTTGTTCAGCCATGAGTAAACATAACAGCAGCTCAGAATACTTGGTGAATTTGCGTTCACGGTATTATTGCATTAGTATCGCATCTTTCTCATGGAAAGACGTGTACGTCTTTTCCAGCATGCGATCTTCCGAGACTTTTTCACCACACAACTTCAGGAGTGAGGTGATGCTAAAGAGAGCTGAGTTGTATTCAGCTATGGAAAAGAAGATGCATTGTGAGCTTCTGGTAGGGGGACAGTGCCAGAGGGGCGCATGTGGCGAGTGGCAAGGAGAAGCTCTATGTTTTGTTCAGCCATGAGCAAACATAACAGCAGCTCAGAATACTTGGTGAATTTGCGTTCACGGTATTATTGCATTAGTATCGCATCTTTCTTATGGAAAGACGTGTACGTCTTTTCCAGCATGCGATCTTCCGAGACTTTTTTACCACACAACTTCAGGAGTGAGGTGATGCTAAAGAGAGCTGAGTTGTATTCAGCTATGGAGTTAAAGTCCTGCACTCTTAGGGTCTCTCACTCATATCGTGCCTTTGGTAGTATAACATCTTTCTGATGTTTATATCTATCCTCAAGGACGGTCCACAGCTCAATTGGATCTTTGACTGTAAGGTATTCAGCCTTTAGGGTCGTGTCCACATGGCGGCGAATATAGATAATGGCTTGCGCCTTTTCTATATTGCTTACATTTTCATCTTTAGTCACAGCAGAAATGAGGGACTTAGCCCACAGGTGAAATTTCACATCGAGCTGCCAGCTCAGATAATTTCTTCCTGATGCATCCAGCACTTCGAAATCGACACTTGCGATTTTGGCCATTTTATCTAGCAGGGCACAAATTTGCATGAATTAATAATTTAAACAATAAACATTTCCATGCGGAGGTAATTTTTAAATAAAGAGCTAATTGCGTGGATCGGCATGTCCCACATAAATAAAAATTCCAAAGTCCCATTACAGTCCATATTACACAAATGAAAGCTTTAAAAAGAAATTACAACTTTGGAAACCATGTGGGTCCCATATAAGATCTTCAGCTTCAAGTGTGGCCTCCATCTCCATGGAAAGTTGTCTTCGGTCTTGAACATTACATAAATTCCTCACTACAATTTCTCTCAATAAGTAAAAGAAAAGTGCAGGAAATAAAATATGGGACTTAAACAGCCGATCCAAAACAGCAATTAGCCATCTATGCAAAAATTTGTGATCATCAAAAAATTTCAGCAGACATTTTCATCACAGGCATCACATGCATTTATATTCACAGGAGGATACAAATTTTAATTACTTAATAATTATTAGACCACTAGGAAACGTCGTACACTGTTAGGTTAGGTGACTAACGGCAGAGTGGTCGCGGGATCTTCCTAATTATTAATTTTAATATTGCACAACCAACTAGATGTTTATCCACAGAATAAGCCATTAAAAATGATGCATAGCATATAATTATGATCATACAAATGTATCATATAATGCAAAGGTTGTGCTAGTTGGGATTATTCAAAAATGTTTGAAAAGAGCCCAAAAATGACATGTTCTTCAACAAAGGAAGACGTTTTCCTTTTAAATTATCCCCAATTGATCCACAAATGTCCCCAAATGTCCTCTTAAAATCCCATTAATGTCCCATATTTTATCATGGTTTTTCATCAATTTTTAGGTCCCAATAAGCCTTTTAAATATATTTTTAGCCCCTCAAACCCCGTTTTCTGTTCTCTGTTTTGTGTGTGTGCACGGGCAGAAGCCCACACATGTCATGTGGGCTTCAGGCCCACATTCATTTTTCTCTTTTCTGTGTGCAGGTAGAAGCCTGCACATGTCATATGGGCTTCAGGCCCACATTCATTTTTCATTTTTCCTTTTTTCCTTTTTTTCTTGAAATGGGCTTGCGGCCCATCTGTAGCAAGGGAGAGGGAGCGGCGGCTAGGGTTACCACCGCCGCCCCTTCATCGCTGATGAGGGGGTCCGATAGGGGTGGGGACGGGGTCCAATAGGGGCCGGACGGCGCCCAGTGGGGGGATTACAGTGACGTGCCTCCCCTCGCTACTGGCGGGGAGTTGGATCCGGGGATGGTTTTCATTTAATTTCAGATTAAAAACATGTAAAAATGATTTTTGGATGATAAAAATCGTCGATTTAGGCGATTAGCCCTATTTACAATCCGATCTTGTGAGATCTATGAATAAAACTATCATGTGCACGCTAAAAATTACATTTTTAGCGTGAAATACATCTATATCCGTTCTCTGGATATAGCGACGGTTGATCGAAGCCTACGCGGATGACGACGCCCGTTTGAGGTAGATGACGCTGCGGGTGTGGATCTCCTGCCTTCCTTCGCAACGATCGGTTTTTGTGGAAATTTTCTATATAGAGACTCGTGCCGATAACGTGTTATGAATCATCATCTAGGGGAGTAACCCCTTGCTCTTTATTTATAGTAGGAGAGGAGCGTATAGAGATAAGATACAATAGATACGGTCTTATCTATAAGATAAGACCCAATCCTAACCACTCATCACTTTATCTCTTCACGACAATAGTTTAATAATTAATTAGTTTTGTTTTAATTAATTAGTTTAGTTTTAATAATAATAATTTAAATTTGAGTGGGCCCACACCACTTTCTTCATCCAACTTTTTTTAACCAAAAGAACACACTACACGGAGTGAGCCACACAATCAACTTTCCACCTCCACTTTTCATCTAACTTTCCACCAAAAGAACATACCACCAATTTTCTCTCTCTCAATATTCCACGCCTTCCAACTTTCCACATTTCCACAATATTACAAAAGAACATGACGTCGCTCGAAAGTGGAGTTTTATATTTGATACAGCCATCTTGAGACAGCCCAAGAGCAAGCGGCCCAAGCCCGCATTGGAAGCTGGAGGCCCCCCGAAAGGAGTTCGGGCCTACAATCGAGGCCCTCGCGAGGACTCGAAATCAGGTCGGCCACAATCAGGACGTGCACTCTGTCAGTCCATGTCAGCGGGAGATAACCACTCCTTAAATCACTCCCCCTTAATGACCACGAAGGGACCCCATTAAGCCACCTTCATGGCGCATGAAGACGCATTCAAAGAGGCAGATCATGGGGGGAAAGGGGGACGTGGAGGGGGATCGATCGTGGAGTAATCCCTATAAAGGGACTCGGGGGGAAACGAAGAAATGGAGCTCTGCCCGGATACCGACAAACAGAGGTATTCTACACTAAGACCTTGTATTCCACTTTACCTTCCCTCCCCTAACTCGGTCCGAGGACACTCGTATCAGCCACCTTGTGAGCCATACCGGTCCCGTCGTGCCGCTTTCAGATCCGTTCTGACTTAGGCATCGAAGGGGACTTGGCCGGAACCAAGGTCCGGCCCCCCTGACGAGCTTCTTCGTCTCTCCAGGCTAAGCAGATCCTGCGGTGCCAAGGCTTCCCCTCAGCACCTCTTAGACCGAGGCCAAGCACGTCCAATAACGAGCCCGCTCGCCCCCGTCATGCCGAAGCTACCCATCGACAAGCTATCGCGAGGATCTGAGCTTCCCTCGCCAGGCTAAGCAGATCTCGTGGTGCCAAGGCTTCCCCTCAGCACCCCTTCGACCGAGGCCGAGCGCGCCCAGCAACGAGCCCGCTCGCCCCCGTCACGCCGAGGCTACCCTTGGGCGAGCTATCGCGAGGATCCAAGCTTCCCTTGTCAGACAATCACACACTCGACGGAACCTAGGGGTCCCACGTTTCCCCTTGACCATGTTGACCATCCATCCTTCGGTCAATGATTCAGCGGTAAGAAAACACCCATAAACATCTGGCACCGTCTGTGGGAACCAAAAACCCACGTCGAACCACCGCATCGCCGAAATGGAACCAGTTTGCAACGGTACAGGACGCATGCATCCCATCAACGAGGAAGGCAACTACGTCCCACCCGAGAACCAGCATAACCATACCACCGGGGTACTGGTGACTTGCGTTTGGTGACCCAAGAGAAGTCGCCTCTTTGCTCAGGAGACTAATACCCAACTGCGGACATTGGCCTTGACGATTCAACATCTCATGGGCGGCCCGTTCCTCCCAGAAGAAGGGTCGGCGGCTATCCCCGATCGAAGGGGGATCCACCGACCTCTACGCTCGGCCGCAGTCACCGACCATGGTGGCAAGGGTGCTAACCCCGAACGGTGGTTCACCCTACCGAACTTTGTCCTGATACAGTCCCTCATGCTAACCTCGCTCTAGGATGAGGATGGGGAAGGGCCCGGGAGGCTGGGGAAGGACTCATCTCGCCGACCACGCTCGACACGTCGGGGGTCACCCGATCGTCGAACTGTCGGGGACCGACCCAACCGGAGTGAGAGCTCCCGTCGGAGGAGGCAAAGGAGCCGGGAGTACCACCGTAAGAGGAGGAGCGCCCGTTGACCAACGCCCATCCCTGGCTCGGATGGGCTCCGAGCAGACTGCCCCCGTCGCCTCGTCGGCTCGCCTCGGCAGCTCGACCTTCGTGCCGATGCGAAGAGATGTCCAGGGAGATCCAGGGACAACTGCTACCCGTTATTCAGGAGTATTACCGACGCACGGGTGCCCTCCAGATTCAAAGTGCCGACTTTAGAAAAGTACGACGGCACAGGGGACCCAGAACACCACGTGATGGACTATGAGGGGGTCATGTCATTCTAAGGTGCCGACGACGCCCTGCTCTCCCGAGGTTTCTACTCCACCCTCTGGAAATCTGCCTGGAGCTATTACCCCAGCCTCTCCTACCATTCCATCGACAACTTCAAGGACCTCTCCCAAAAATTTTACAAGCAGTTTATGGCCAGACGACGGGTAAAACTGGACTCGGAGCTCCTCTTCAATGTGTGCAGGGCCCGGGGAATCCTTGAGAATCTACATGCGTCACTTTAATGCGGAGCGACTGAACATAGAGAGCTGTCCCGAGATGGTCGTGAAAACGGCCCTGAAGAAGGGGCTCCGACACAGGGGCCTGAAGAAATCGCTACATAACGAGCCCCGAGGGACCTCACAGAGGTGATAGCCCGGGTAGAGCGCTACATGCTGAAAGAGGAGGTGTTGGCCACAGAGGAAGGGAGTCACCCAACAAGGGTCAGGCATGGCTCCAAGCGAGGCGAAAGTGAACACCGTGAGCCTGACGAACCCCGACGGGAGAAGAAGGCCAAGGGTAAGCAACACAAGGAGGAGGCACGACCCCCAGGATGAACGCTACTCCAGACCTGGTCCTTGCGCATGCTCAGAAAGAGGAACGCTTTGGTAAACCACCCAAGAAAATGAAGAGAGGCGGAAGGGACGAGGAGAAATACTGCAAGTACCACAAGGACAACGGCCATGACACCGATGACTGCTGGCACTTGAAGGATATAGAGAAATTGGCCAGCCGTGGCTCCCTGAAGAATTTTGTCGACGATCCAACAGTGACCCCAGAGAGGGGACATCCAGACAAATGGAAAAAGGAAAGAAGGTGGACATCGTACAGACAGCTATGCGCGTCATCGAGTGAGAAAATGGGACAATCAGTTGTGGCTTCACCCCCAGGCGAGATTAGCTTGCCTATATCTTCCCCGTTTTATTTCCTTTCAAATGAACTCCTGGATTCAAAGAATGAAAAGTTGGTTCACATTAGAACAACTCTACTCCTTCTCACCGTAAGGCTCAGCAATCGGCCGCAAAGCTGGGGTGAGCTCCCTCGGCGAGCCTATCATGATGCTAATCCATAAGGCTGGGGGCAACTCCCCCAGCAAGCTGATCCCAAGGATCGTCCATAAGGCTGAGGGCAACTCCCCCAGCAGGCCGATCCCACGGATCGTCTATAAGGCTGGGGTAACTCCCCCAGCAGGCCGATCCCACGAGTCGAAAGTAAGGCTGGGGCAACTCTCCCAGTGGGCCGATCCATCAATCTACCGCCAGCCTGGGGGTAGCTCCCCTAGCATATAGACTGACCCGACCGTCCGTAAGGCTGGGGCAGCTCCCCCAGCAGGTTGGTCCATCGGTTGACCGTAAGACTGAGGGTAGCTCCCCCAGCTGACCAACCGACCCGATCGACCATAAGGCTGGGGGCAATTCCCCTAGCGGACCAATCCTTCGATCTACCATAAGCCTAGGATAGATCCCCCAACATGTAGACCGACCCGACCATCTGTAAGGCTGGGGGCAACTCCCCCAGTAGGCCGAAACATCGATCGGCCATAATCCTGGGGATAGCTCCCCCAGCTGGCCGATCGAACCGATTTGGCCATAAGGCTGGAGGCAGCTCCACAGCGGGCCCATCACCCGACCACCGTAAGACTAAAGGCGAGTCCTGCTGCAAGGCGGTCCCCTACTCGACTCGAGGATCGTGGGCGGTGGCAAGGCCTTGGCGGGCCGAGCAGCTGGTCGGACAAGAGCACTTCCTAGGTACTGACTCACCAGGCGAATCGACATAACGTTCCCAGGCCCATGTGCCCCACACATCGGGTGGTAAGGGGTCAGTAATGGATCACCTTCGGGGAAGGGGGAGGCTGGAGAACGCTGGCCTCAGAGGGTCAACCCCCCAGTCAACCCAAACACTGTTGTCGTCCACGAGACCAAGGGCCTCCCCCATCGCAAAACAGCTCAAAAAGTGGAAAGAAAGACCTACAACAGTCCTAATCGGCGGTCGGCCCCGGATGATAAAAGGATGGGGGAGAGCAGCGGAGGGAGACAACCCAGAAAACGGTTAACGAAAACGGGAAAAATACATCATAATGAACGCGACAAC
>JAULAV010006865.1:0-26004 GCA_030789695.1 Scilla litardierei | reverse complement strand
TGGCTGTTGGTTATATTGTTTTCACTGATAACCATCAAGACCTACCTTGCATGTTAATAATAGTCACGCTTTTTGGAAAGCAAGACGTGACATGTTTTTATGGTGACCCATGCATGTTCTTGCTAACTATCTCATGAATAGTATATAATGAGTAGGACATACCATACAATATACTCAAACTAAATTAACACTACACTTTGAATACATGATGTCTCATGTGTATCATCACCGTGGATAATCTGATGGAATGTATCAACCGCTATCAATGGGAACACACTAATCAACGAGAACCCAGGTGGAATGTAACGCCCCCATGTCCGGGTGTTGTTACATTTTTCATTATTTGTGCAGTTCCTGCAAAGTACCAGTGAAAGCAATGTAGAACGAACCGAAATTTTTTTAAATAGAATAAATTTTATTCATCCTTCAAGAGGGTACAAAAGCATAGCTAAAAAGAAACTAGTAGTCATTCAATCTAACAATATAGGAAACTAGCTAAGAAAATATATAAATACCACTCTTCTTACTAATCTGGTCTCAACAATCAGCACGCTTTACTGTGAACTTTGACTCCTCGAACACTATAGCCTCGTTGTACATTGGTTCACTTCCTGTTGAAAAAACATTTTAAAGAGAATGAAGTAGATGATATTTACAATAAACACCAATTATAACTTAACACACAATCCTATTCATGAGAGGAGAATATCAATTAGACACTATCTTTGTCTACTAACTGAATCATTTCAATATTATTATACCCCCTATATAAAGGGAAAGAGCGAACTGATGAACCATCCCGGGTTTACATGCGAGCTTACATGTACCCACAATTCCACGGTTTCAGGACGGGTATACTCGTGTTCCACGACTCATGTTTTCTGTTTTCTGATGGGTCAAAAAAATTTCATGGTTTACAGAGGTCAATATAGGATCTCGTCAATTTGATACAAATTCTGTTAATGAGCATGGTCCTACTCTTCCTATCTTTAATTATGAGTATCCCAATCCAATGTGTTTGTTCTATCTATTTCAATATTTATCTCAGTATCCTCTATTTCTAATTTCTAAACTATGTAAAAAGAATCGTGCACAAACTGTAATGTCTATATCAACAGGTCCAATGTATCAATATTTCACAAACAATAACTTCATTTGCACAATTCTAAATACAAAATTTATCTGCTAACTATAACTATTCTATATATCAATTTCAATAGTGAAAGAAACTCTATTTAATGTACTTCAAAATATTTCTAAAATAATCAAATCTTTCGAACATTAAAACTGAATCAAAATCATTTTAAACTGATCAAGACATTCATAAGATCAGATTCATATCTAATTGATATCCACAGGCAATTTCTAGGGTTTACTAGCTCGAGAGAAATTCTTTAAAAATGTTAATCGAATAAGGATAATAACTAACCCCATGTGCTAAAGTAAAAATTTTAATCGAAAACCCTCAATTAATCATCAATCCAGTATATTATACACCACATAGGAGAAGTGCAGTCATCTTAAGGTAAAAAGAAAACAACCGAACACAACATGGCACAAATAAATTCCACCGCATAAAGCACAATCAGCGAGAACAACCAACAGGGCTGGAAGCAGCCGTAAAAGCAACATTGGGCAAAAAGGTCACAATCGAACCCATTTGAATAGGGAAAATCCTTGCGGCCAATCCTAAAATCCCAAACACCAAATCAACAGTTTAGAGCTGTGGCGTAAGATGCCGTCTTACCCATGGGATGCCATAGCCTATCAAGAGGGAGGAAACATCCCTTCCTATGAATTCGAATTATTATCTCCTATTTCCAAAAATTTCGAAAACCCTAATCCTTCAATAAATTAACAGCATGGAAAGAAATAGTTGAAGTTTAGAGTAAATAAAGTCTACCATGCACTGTAGGAGCCAAGTCGGAGAAATCTGAAAGATCAAAACCCCAGAAAATCCAATCCAATGCTCAGAAAAATTTAAAGAAGGAAGACCAATTTTTCACATGCAGAAAACCCTAAAAACTTGCTGTGTTTAAATAGAAGAGGAGAAACATGTGAGGAGATAAGATAGAGTTTTTATCGGAGAGGAGATCTTCCCAAAATGAGTGGCGGTGCAAGAGATTCGGGCTAGGGTTTTCAAATTTTCCATCGTCGACTGCTGGCAGCTACATCGTTTGCCCGCATGAGAGAACGAAGGGTAGATGCTGGTCGGGTTTCTGTAGGATAGTTGAGTGGAAAAAGAGAGTGTCGTGTGTTTTTATAGAAGGAAGTTGGGCCAGCCTGCTTGGGCATATGCTATGAGCTTAAAAATGTTAAGGTCATTACATCCTCCATTACAAAAAAGCCCGTCCTCGGAATTGGAAGAATTAAAGCTCCTCAAATAGATAGGGGTAGCGCTCTTTCATTTCTTATTCTCATTCCCAAGAAGACTTGCCTGTCGCATTATGATGCCACGATACCTTCACCAAATTGACTGTCTTGTTCCTCAGATTCGTCTGTTGTCGATCAATAATTTCCACTGGCTGCTGTTCGTATGTCAAGTCTGGGCACACTGAAATCTTTGAATGGCCTCCCATATATTTGAGTATTTGAGGTATGTGGAACACATTATGCACTCATTCTAAGGATAGAGTCAGTGCCATCTTGTATGCCAATTCTTCCACTAGTTCTAGCACGTCGAAAGGTCCGATGCAACGCGGGCTAAGCTTCCCTCGCCGGTCAAAACAAACCAGTCCTCGATTCGGCGAGATCTTCGGGAAAACCTTATGTCCTGAATGAAACTCTAGATGTCTTCGTTTTGAATTTGCCCAGTGCTTATATCTGTCTTGCGCCAATTGTAATTTCTCTCTGATCGTCTGTATTACATCGATTGCTTCTACTACCATCTCAGGTCTCATCAATTCTTGATCCCTAACGTTGTCCCAGCTTAAGGGCGATTGACACTTCTTTCCATTTAAGACCGCAAATGGCGACATCCCAATGTTTGCCTGATGACTATTATTGTATGCGAATTCCACGAGGTGCATGTGATCTTTCAACGACAGATTGAAATCCAGCATGCATGTTCGCAACATGTCCTCTAAGATATGAATGGTACACTCCGACTGTCCATCCGTCTGTGGATGATAAGCAGTGTAGTATTGAACTTGAGATGAGTGCCAATAGTATTTTGTAAGCTCTTTCAGAAATGTGACGTGAACTGGGTATCTCTGTCTGAAACTATGCTTAGCAGTACTCTGTGCATTCTCACAATTTTCTCCACGTACCTCTTATTAGGAAGGACTTTCGTAATTGACCAACTCTGAAGGGGATAAAGTGTGCTGATTTCGTCAATCGGTCCACAATTACCCAAATATCATCGTTATGTTTCTTGCTCAGGGGTAAGCCAGTCACGAAATTCACGTGATATTTTGCCATTTCCATTCTGGAATAGGCGATGGCTGTAATAGTCTTGCAACTATTTTGTGCTCAGCCTTCATCTGATGGCACACTAAACACTTGGCCACACTCTGCGCAACACTCCTCTTCATTCTGTTCAACCAATAATGTTGCTTCAAATCCTGATACATTTTAGTTCCGACCGGATGGGTGGAACAAGGCAAAATATGAGCTTCCTTCACTAGCTCATCTCTAACATCTCCAGAAGGTACGCAAAGTCTATTGTCAAATCTCAAAGATCCGTTTGCGTGTATCGTGAACTCTGGTCGTTGTCCCGCCATCACCAACTCTCTGATCCTCTGTAGCTTAGTATCTCTTGCCTGCTAATGTGTCTATATTTTCCATACTTTTATCACATCATTTCATGTTATTTTAATCGTCCGAAACTCGTTTTTATCGCTCTATTGATCGTTTATTGGATTATATTACTTTCGGAGCTTCTATTTCATTTTCAGGAGTTTCGAGGCAATTTGGAGCAAAATGGGGCCATAGACACATCTGAGATGACTGGAGCATCAATGGCATGGATTGCTAGGTGCTTGACTTGGTAGAGAAGAAGATTTGAAGATGAGAAGAGGAAGGAAGAAGAAGTACAAAAGAATGGAAGCTCCCAAGGACTATCAGCTTTTTCCAGACTACTTGGCCGAGTGGCATTGCCACTCAGACCGAGTAGGTTTAAACGAGGCTTCGAGGCTTCACACTTAGCATCTGTTCGAGTCAAGAAGGCACTCGGACCGAGTATCATTGCTACTCAGTCGAGTGAAAATATGGCAGAACGGCATTACCAAGCAAATCTGGAGCCTCTGAGCTCGACCGAGTAGACATGCCCACTCGAACGAGTGCCTAGGTGACTCGGTCGAGTGAGAATTAAGGCAGAACGTCATTTTGAGCAAATCTCGAGGCTCTGAACTCGACCGAGTGGACCATCCACTCGGTTCGAGTGGACCATCCACTCGCTTTGAGTGGAAACTCTTCCAGTTCAAAAGCTAAGGTAGCACAAAGTTCGACGGGGCTTTGGAGCTCGACTCGGACCAAGTGGCATCACCACTTGGTCGAGTCGGGCGGCTCGCAGACGCAGATAACAACTCGATTTGAGGGTTTTATTTGGTTTTGACAGGTTCAAACCCTAATGTATATAAACAATATTACTTTCCTAGGTTATGGAGGATTGAGAACTAAGCTTAAATTCGCTAGAGTAGCCCCCTAATTCTCTTGAGAGGAGATTAGGGGTTTGGAGAAGATTTTAGCTTGGAATTCTAGAATTTTTGTTGGAGTTCTTAATTCTCACAATAGATCTCTGGTTTCTCTTGGTTTGGTATCGTTTTCTTCTCCATCTCTAATGTTTTGATTATTAATTGTTGCGATGAAGTTTAATCTTATTATTGTTATTGTTTTTATTGATCTTACCATGTCTAGTGAGTAGTTTTATTTACGGATAATGGATGAGCCCTAGGATTTTAGGGTTTAGATGTTAAAGCTATGGTTTTTAGGTTAATTTGGTGATTAGGGATGTGATGTGATTGATTCAACCAAGTTTATATGGTTCTCATCTAGGGTTCATGATCTACGATATTGGCGCTTGCCCTAGACATTGCCATATATGCTTGATTAGGGTCATTAGTGGATTCACTTTTGGTTCGTGATCCACGATAGTGGCACGTACTCTACGGGTCTCCACTGATACCCTATATCCCTAATTGATGATCTACGATAGTAGCATTAATAAGAGCCATCACATCACTGATCGAAGCTCTAATTCACGATAGTGACATTAGCAAAGATTGAGGATTAATTGTCAATTGTAACGCTCGTATCACGTGTGAAGCCATCCACGATGGTGGGGCTACGCACGTGGTACGTTAGATGAGTAATACAACGATAGTTAGCTACGCTTTCACGTTCAAGACGTGACAATCTCGCCCAATGAAACCAATCCTACCTAAGAGTTATGACCTAGCATCGACATCCAACGATCCTAGTGGTGATTCCTGGCGCCCTAGTTTTCCTTTATTGTTAGTTTTCATGAGAGATAACCGTGACGAAACTCTTGGATGCACCCCACATTAGCACAGTCACACCACTCTAACCCATAAACCCGAGGCTTATACCAATCGCCTTCCATGTGGATCGACAACCTTTCTATATTACAAAGCTATTGATACCGTGCACTTACCAGACCGAACAAGCTTTTGGCGCCGTTGTCGGGATGCAACCGTTAACTTGGTTTTGGTTTTTGGTTGTAATTTCTTCATCCACCTCTCACCCCACCGTACTTTTTATTCTCTTTTGTTACTGATATCTTCTTTGAGTTTCTTGATTGTGCATGAACACGCATCTTGGGGTATCTGATGATTTGCTACAGCTTGACCTGAGATTGGAAGAATTGCAAGGAAACTTAGAGCTGAGAGGAGGCAGAAACTGTTGGATGACTGAATGGCAGAAAATGGACCTACACCACCACCTCCACGTTAGAGCAATATCTATATAGTAAAACACAACTGGTTTTGAATTTCAGGGCTGACTAGGACAAAATGATGGATAGAAAGCTGTTCAGATTTAATCTGGAGGAATGGATGGTTGAGATGATGGTTTGAAAAAATATTGAATGAAAAGAATTAAGTTTTTTAGGGAGAACTCTTTTGGGAAAAACCAATTCATTTAATATTCATTATGAAAAAACTTTGCATTGTATCTTATCTCACGCGAGGGGGCACGAGAATCCGAAGAGTCTCTCTTTATCTACATTTCTTCTTCGTAACGCGAGGGGGCACACCTCCCCATTCGGAGTACTCTAAATGCTTAGTGGCGATACCTTTTTCTTTCTTGAGAAGCAACGAGAAATATTACGGACCTCACGATGCCTGATGCGGATCCCGTGGTTGCATTGGGTGCCATGTCTCATTGTGTGCATGTCCAGAGTTGAACAATTCAATAGGCCTAACGTACCATTACATGCCTAATTATGACAACGTCAAGCTGATGTGGACATCATATGAACTAGCACATGCTTGCATCGCCTAACAGTATAGGCAATATCATTAGATAGGTTATTTTATGAAGGATAATTGGTAGTTCCTCATATTGGCTAGATGGTTTGCCACTGTAGTGCCCTAGGAAGCCACTGCACATGTACTAGAGGGGGGGTGAATAGTACTTTTAAATAATAGGGAGAGTTATTCCTAATTATCGTGCAATTAACAAACAACAATGCGGAATAACAACGATCAACAAGAATAAATGCAAACGCAAACAAATGGTTTAATGGGTTCGGATCCATCCAAGTCTCACCGACTTGTTCCCGGTGATCCTACGTCCCAACCACCCGGATCCCTTCCGGATACTTGAGTTAGAAACCCTAACTCAAGATTTCCAATATGCCCACTTGCGAAAACCTCACAAGTGCAAACGACCTACAATCGATGACCGTGAATCCCACAACCCGGGATCACGCAAAACCTCTCACAACCGAGAGTATACAATTCAAATATAACTGAAATGAAATACTTACCAACAAAATACCTATGCCTTGAGATTTCTTACCAAATTAGGGCAAAGAGGATTTTGATGGAGGAAGAGTCACCAAACCCTAGCTTCAAGAAGTTGACCAGCAATGGAAGCCTAGGGATGAGATGGATGATCTAGAATCAAGCCCTTGGCTTGGAAGGCTCACAATCAATGAATCTCTCTTTGAGGAATAAGAGTGAGGGAGAGATTCTTGAGAATAGGAGAGCTTGAAGATGAGAGTTGAAAGCTTCTCTTTTTGAATCAATAGAACTCTGGAAATAGCAGCCTTAGATCCTATGAAATAACCCCTCCAGGTATTTAAAGGATCAAGGGAAAAGAGAGAAAGAAACGTCGCTTTCAAAACTCCAACGGATCTAAATCTGAAGCAGACTAGTCGGTCTAAGAAGGATCACTGACCGACTAGTTCATCAACTAGTCGGTCGGTGATTCAACATGGACCGACTAACAGCTCGACAGCCAAAAGAGTGATTTCCAGGCAACATGAACTAGTCGGTCTAAGAAGACTTGCCAACCGACTAGTTTGCCAACTAGTCGGTCGGTGAGTGTTCTTTGACCGACTAAGAATGAAATGCACGAAGCTGAATACAAGTTACACTAGTCGGTCTAAGAACAAATGCTGACCGACTAGTTTCACAACTAGTCGGTTGATGAATGTTCTTAGACCGACTAACTGTAAACAGTAACTCAGGCAGTACAGAGGCAAGCTCAACTAGTCGGTCTGAGAAGGATTCCTAACCGACTAGATCATCATCTAGTCGGTCGGTGAACCTTCTTTGACCGACTAATTGATCGACATGGCTGAGCTGAAATGAGTTAGGACATCTAGTCGGTTCATGAAGAGTTGCCGACCGACTAGATCGTCATCTAGTCCGGTTGGTGACTCTACTTGAACCAACTAAGATGCACTAGAAGCCGAGGGAAGAAGCGATATGCTTCGGGAAAGTTTCTTAATGGCTTCTAAGATAATCCTAGCTCTAAGATATGAGCGATATGAAGATAGACATGTAAGAATTACTCAAGGCTTAACATTCTATAAATCGAAGCTAAAAGACTATGAATAAAACCTTAAGGAACGGTCTTCGAAAGCTTCGATCAAATCTTCATGACTTCCAAAAAGGTCCAAAAGCTTCAACGAAGGTTTAGGCATTGAATACGAGCTTAGAGAAGTCTTAAGATGTCGCTTTGAGTGTTCTCGTGAATTTGGCGACGATCTCCATAACTGCGCTCACAAATTGTTAGTTCACGATTTATTTATGTTTGCTCATCATCCAAAACCAAATACGGGGAGTCCAATACTCAACAGCCACTTCCAAGCTTAAGAAAGTTAAGCTTCAAAGAATGTGAGGGGAGAGGGGTGGGGCGGGTAGGGGTGCAATTATGATTTTTAGGTGCCCCCGCCGAGTTTTTTTTGCTCTAAATTGCTGTTATTTTAAATTTGAAAGAGAATATTATATGTACCAAAATTTTGAAGGGGAAAATAATTTTTTGGGGAACAAAAAATCTGCGGTGGAAAATCTTAATTGAACCGTGCCCACGGGCACATGTTATAACTAATTCAGGATTATTATATGAAGCCCAACATTGCAAATATATCTTCAATTTTGAGACCGCAGCTAGCGGCAAGAAAATTTGAGTTGAAGACGGGCTTGATATCATTGATGCAGCATGTTGCCTTCCATGGACATCCTCATGAGAACCCCAACCACCACGTCGATCTATTCTTGGCAAAGTGCCCAACAGTCCAAGTGAACAACGTGAGTGAAGATGCCATCCGACTTTGATTGTTCCCATTCACACTTCGGGACAAGGCGGCATATTGGTTGAGGGCACATCCTACGAATACATTCACGACTTAGGAGCAGCTAGCCCAAGCATTTGTTAACAAATATCATCCATCGTCCAAAATGGTGAGGATTAGGAGCACCATCGTCTCATTCAAGCAACTCCCACAAGAATCTTTATATGTAGCATGAGAGCGCTTCAAGGACTTGCAACGCCAATGCCCGCACCATGGAGTCCAAGATTGGGACCTCATTCAAAGTTTCTATAATGGGTTGAAGTCAGAGACGAAGATGATCATCGATGCTTCCGCTAATGGATCAATTTGGCTAAGCTTCCGGAGGAGGCCACATCTTTATTGGAGCAAATGGCCTCCAACAACCAACAATAGAGCGATGATCGCTCAACATCATCTAAGAGTGCCGGTGGACGTCACTCCTAGTTGAAGCAAGCTACAAATTATGACGGGAAATTTGATTGTCTATCAAAACAAGTTGCTCAGATTGAACAAAGGTTGAGTGCTATGTCTACTTCTTCCAAAGTTCCAGTTTGTGATACATGGGAAGATTACGCCGAGCAAGGGTACATTCCACTTGAAGGTTCTTTTGATGGAACGGATGAATCAGCGGAGCAAATCAACTACATTGCTAACGATAGGAGTAACCCGAGGCCGCAATGGACAAATCCAGCTTTGAAGACACATTCGGGATTCTCATACGACAACCTCAATAGAGCCATGCAACCACCCACTCAACCAAGGCCATAACAACCTCCACCTCAACCACAAGAGCATCAACAAGGACTTAGGCCAGCTGGGCCTTATAGACCGCCGGGCTACAACAATCGTCAACCTTATAAACAACAATACCAACAACCGACAGCACCCAAATCAAGGGTGAAGGGGCATTGGAAGCTTTTATCAATGCCAAGCTAAGCAAAATGCGGATATGGCTAGGCAGAACACGGAGTTGTTGGCTAGTTAGAAACAACTCGCAATCACCGTGGACTAATTGACGGGGCTCTAGGAAAGCTTCCGGCTCAATCTGAGCCCAACCCAAGAGGGCACGTCAATACTGTGGTAGCGGTGACAACAAGAGGAAAAACCACCGAAGCAGTTATGGTATCGGTTCCAAAGCTAGCGGATCCACAACCCTCGAGAGTCTTCGATGAAGAGAGATCCATAGCCCCCGGAGCCGAACATTTTGGTGAATGAAGATAAGGAAACCGAGGAACCATCTGGCGATGCAGAGAGAGATATCATCAATTCCTTTGGTCATTCTTATTGCTACGATCCCGGTTGACACTCCACCTTCCATGGAAAAACACATTCAGACATCTAAGCCAAGAGATAAGGAGAAAGATAAGGGAAGTCGTCCTCCAGCTCCATACGCCCCAGAGGTTAGCCATGGTGAAGCTTGAGAAGAAATACGCCAAATTCATAGAGCTTCTAAAGGGTGTTCACCTAAACATCCCTTTTTTGGATGCATTGACAGAAATCATGACGTACGCAAAGTTCTTGAAAGATCTGATATTGGAAATGAGAAAACAGGAATCCGTCATGTTAGCGGATGATTGCATGTCGGTGCTCAAGAACTAAATGCCCAAGAAGCTTCCCGATCCTGGCAGTTTTACGGTGCCGTTCTCCATTGACGACACCCATATTAAGAGAGGGTTGCTAGATTTGGGGGTGAGCATTAGCTTAATGCAGCTTTCTATTTTCAAGAGGCTAAATACCGGGACAAAGTTTGAGCCCACAGTGATGAGAATTCAGTTGGCAGATCAATCCGTCACCTACCCGGTAGGAATTGCTAGAGAAGTCATTTTGCAAGCACCGGGAGGAATCAGTGTGCTGGTGGACTTCGTTATCATGGATATGTCTGAAGAGGGGAGCTCTCAGCTGTTTCTAGGACGTCTTTCATGGCTACAGCCGGAGTACTTATGGACGTCCGACAAGGGACACTTTCAATAAATGTTGGGAATATCGAAGTGGAGTTCCACTTGTGCAAGCCGATGAAAGAACGCTTCCCCAACGACGATGCAAGCTAGTTGAAGCTCTTTGAAGAGGATGTTTCTGACGACTTCACCAACGAGGAGGTCTTGAAAGACCCCATGAGGCAAGATGTGGATGATGTCGGCGATGCCATATACGATAGGGCGTTGGCCGCTTGAAAGTACTGGATGAAGAACCGCCAGATGCACCACACTCTCAACAACATTCGGAAGATGGAATTGATGACGACCCCGATGTCGTCAAGATCCGTGAGTGCATCAACAAGGCGTCTTTGGAGCACCAATCAAAGACGGACAAGACTGATGAGACCGCTGAAGGCGCACCAGATGCTATTGGCCAACTTCCACCTCATGGCCTTATTGGGAAGCATGATGAGCGCGTCTCCTTTGTGCCCAGCATCTTTAAGCGACAATGAAGATCGAAAAGGGTCGAGCTTATGACCTTAAACAAGTGGTTATCGGAAGGCAACCCGAGTTCTTTCTTTTTTCATTTTCATTTTCATTTTCATTTCTTACTTCTCCATTTTATTCAAACACTAGGCACAAAAACAATTAAAATGCAATTTAAAATTTTAAAATTTTAAAATATAAAAATTTGTGAAGCTTAAATTTTTGTGCATGTAATCGATGAAGGGAGGGCTTAAACGACGAAGGAATGAAGGATGAATCGAAAGGAGAAGAGAAGAGTAGCCATTCCACTTTGAAGTGTAATTGGAGGCTACTCGGGCCGAGTGGCATTGCCACTCGGTCCAAGTCGAGGAGACTGCAGAGGAAGCAAAAAATAGCACTCTGCCATCTATTTTACTCAACCGAGTGGAACATGCCACTCGGTCCAGTGGAAATGCCGACAGAACATCAAAAATACCACCTCTGTCCTAAACTTTACTCAGGTCACTCGGTCGAGTGACCTCTTAAATGAGCTAGGGCCTGCATTTAACTCATGTGACTTGGTTGAGTTGATTAACTCGACTCGAGTCCTCTTTAAAACCCTAACCCCTCCTTTCATCTTTCCCTCATTCGCTAAAAAACCAAACTCGATCGAGCTCTCCCCCTCTCAGCCCTCTCTCAAATCTCGCTTGATCGCCGATGACAACCAGCCCCACTCTGCAGCCGAGTCCCCTTCCCACGTCTCACTCGCTCCGTCCACTCGGTCGAGTCCATCTCCATCTCCCCTTCATCTCTCCATCTCTCTCAATCTCTCTTTTAAGCCCTAATCTCTTTTTTAAGCCCTAGATCCTAAATTTTCAAAATTTCAACCGTAATCTTAATCAATTTCTTAAATTTGCAACTAATCTCGTTATATATTCTTGTTTTGTAGGTTGATTGGAGCTAGGGATACTTCGTTTTGGGATTGGATTGCCTTCAAACAAGCTAGGGGGAGGAAATTCGTATCTAGGTATCACACGACTAATCGCTTCCGAACGATCGCTTCACTTTGCGAACTAGCTTGGTACACTCGTTACTTTACTCATCTTACGTACTCTATTTTGTGATTTGCTATTGTTCGCATAATTTTATATCATGCCGCCTAGGACACGTGCTATAAAACCTCTAGAAGAAGCGAAGGACTGGCGATGCCGATGCTTCTTCTCGACGAGCACGTGCATGCACGCCACCATCACCCATGTTTAGAGTTCTAAGAAGGTAGTTACCACGACCCCTGAGATTCCTGTGCATGCATCACATCTACGGTACCCATTTTTGAGGGTATTTCTATACCCATCGAGCATGTATATGTCCCTGATTCTGCTGTCCCTACATCTATTGTTCCTACATCTACCGACTGTACCAATTGTTTCTGTATTTATCGAGTCTGCACATGTAGTGTCAGCGCTTCCATCTGAGAGCATTTCTGCACCACCCATTACTGCTGTATTTTCTGACAACGTCATGGTGTCTGTCCACACTTCTGTCACCACGACGTCTGCTCCTGAGATCATTCCCATACTACACCTGAGCTCACTTTCATTCCTATCTCTATGCCTGAGCCCACACGTAGATCACTCTCTTCCAAGCTTATTCTTCGCCGTTATGCACACGCACGAGCACATAGGGAGAGGGGCGAGACTAGTGGTGCCCGTCCATTCGGTCATTCTTGCAGCAGTAATTCACATTTGACTGCGGTAGAGACTGAGGTTGCTGACTTGAGGCGTGACTTCACCGCCCTCACTCAGGCAGTCTCTACCTATCATCATTCATTGCAAGAGACCCAGCGAGATGTTAGGGAGATTTTAGACATTCTTAGATCACGTGCTGCACCACTAGCACCAGTTGCCCCACCTGCACCTCCAGTCGTACCACCTCCAATATCTTCTGCACCACCATCTGATGCTACACATGGTCCACAACAGCAGGACTCATCACCACCTCCATAGGGTGGTGCCGCTGTCTGATTTGATATTTTGTCCCAGTTCTCCCCTATTATTTCTGTGCCCAGCTGACTACACTTTCAGGGCACCACTTCAGATAGCTTGGGGAGAACACATTTTGCCGCATCCATATCATCATTTGTATGCCTGTTTTGCATTTCGAGTTTAGGATCATATAGTTGCATTAGGATCATTTTTTTCCTTTCTAGAACTTTATTTTTGCTTTCTTTTATTTTTCTTTTCACCCACCCACCCCCCCTTCGATTTCACCACTTGACTAGCAGTTCTTAGCAGTAAAGACACTGCTACGTTTAGCTTGAGGGAGTGTCGCTTTCGCTTTTTATTTTCTCTATTTTCCGTATTTTCTTTAATTTTTCCATCATTTCCCACTCATTTTCCTCTTTTTAGAAGCATCATTTAATTTTTTCTTTTGAGTGCTTGCATACTTGTTATCTCATTTCTCTTTCTTTTCTTTTCGTTTTTCTTTAGGCTAAAGATTATTCTCCTATGATTGCACTATAAGCTACGCACACTCAACTAGTTTCTTTACACACTCACATAGCATTTTCTGAGTCTACTGTGCTTAGTGAAAATATAAAATGGATTTTTAATTCGAATTCCTTGCTTGATGAATTAGAGTTAATTCCTTGATTAGGATGCTACTTCAATATGCTTTCTCATAGTTTGATTTCATATTTCTCTACAATGAATAGTGTCGAAACAGTTAAAACTGAATTTGCATGACTTAATCGAAAACTGAATGAATAATTTGCATGGTTGTGTGTTAACGCTATTTTTCATAAAAAATAGTAATTCAAAAGAATTTGGATAACCCATGACACTCGAGTAGGGTTGATTAGAAATTCTGATGCTAAGCCATGTCCCAAATTCTATCCTTTTCTTTTTCTTTTGTATATAGCCAATAACGATCTTTGATCATGCTTTGCATTTTATCGCGTTTACGTGAGTTTGCAAAATCCCAAAAACATCAAAAAATCAAAAATATCTAAAAAGAAGGCCTGAGGGGTTCTTCATAAACCGATGCCCTAAGATCGTTTGGTTTGGGATGCATAGGCCGCCTTTATATATATTGAGTTATCTCGTGTATATAAATAAAAGAAAAAAACAAAAAAAGAGAGAAAAATAGCCAAAAACGATTATAAAGAGAAAAATTCCATATCTTTATACCATTTCTATTTATAATAAGGGCATGGCAAGGTTGAAGATTTTCTAGGATTCGTGCAAAAGTTTAGTGTGATGATTTCCAACTTCAATTGAATTTACTATCTTCATTTATGAAAATCGATTAAAAAGGAATTATCCTGCATGCTTGAAAGATTGATCATGATACTATACGTTGGATAGAGAATGAGTTGTTGAGATTTGAGATTCAAATTGTGGATTTAGTATATTAGCTAGTAAGTTATAAAATGAATTTTCATTTGATTTCATATTGTATATTCGATTTCGAGTTCGCTCTATCCTTTGAAAATCCATGTTATAAATCGATTCTAAACTCGATGCTATTTTTTGAGTCAATTGCTTAGTTGAAGTGTCATCGCGTGCTTATGAGATGAGTAGATGATTTAGTCGCCCTTTTCTTAACTTGGACTTCTTTTCCACTTTTTTATTTTTATCATTCGGCGAGGTTTTTATTCGTCTTCTTCGAGGACGAGTAAGTGGTAAGCTTGGGGGATTTTGATGTGTCCATATTTTTTATACTTTTATCGCATCATTTCATGTCATTTTAGTCGCCCGAAACTCGTTTTTATCGCTCTATTGATCGTTTATTGGATTATATTACTTTCGGAGCTTCTATTTCATTTTAAGGAGTTTCGAGGCGATTTGGAGCAAAATGGAGCCATGGACACATCCGAGATGACTGGAGCATCAATGGCATAGCTTGCTAGGTGCTTGACTTGGTGGAGAAGAGGATTTGAGGAGGAGAAGAGGATTTGAGGAGGAGAAGAGGAAGGAAGAAGAAGTACAAAAGAATGGAAGCTCCCAAGGGCTATCAACGTTTTCCACCGAGTGGCAATGTCACTCGGACTGAGTAGGTTTAAACGATGAATCGAGGCTTCACACTTAGCATCTGTTCGGGTCAAGAAAGCACTCGGATCGGGTAGCATTGCTACCTGGTCGAGTGAAAAATATGGCAGAATGACATTACTAAGCAAATTTGGAGCCTCTGCGCTCGACCGAGTAGACATGCATACTCGACCGAGTGCCTAGGTGACTAGGTCGAGGGAGAATTAAGGCATAGCACCATCTTTGAGCAAATCTCGAGGCTCTGAACTCGACCGAGTGGACCATCCACTTGGTTCGAGTGGAAACTTTTCCAGTTCAAAAGCTAAGGTAGCGCAAATTTCGACGGGGATTCGGAGACGCCTATTAGGGGCGTTTTGGGAAGTTTCAGATTTTAAGGGCGTTTTAGGAAATTGTCTTTTTGGTGTTTTCTGTAATTTTTCATAGATCTGAAATCTATTTATAGGAGGGATGGGCTGAGGTGTTTAGGATGCTATTTTTGAGAGAAAATTGATTGTAGCGGTGAGATCATCCCTCGTTCTTCGGGAGAGCAGACATCCTCTTCAATTGGCATCTTGGGAGGGCGATCACACCTATAACAATGTATCTCTTTTCCGTTTTATATTAATAAAAATTAGATATAGTTTGGTTCCTATCAAAATCCGAAAGATCAAAACCCCCCAGAAAATCCAATCCAATGCTCAGAAAAATTTAAAGAAGGAAGAACAATTTTTTGCATGCAGAAGACCTTAAAAACTTACCGTGTTTAAGTAGAAGAAGAGAAACATGTGAGGGGATAAGATATAGTTCTTATCGGAGATGAGATCTTCGCAAAAGGAGCGGCAGCACGAGAGATTCGGGGTAGGGATTTCAAATTTTCCATCGTCGTCTGCTGTTGGCTGCGTCGTTCGCACACGAGTGAGAACGAAGGGTAGAAGTAGGTCAGGTTTCTGTAGGATTGGTGAGTGGGGGGAGGGGGAGGGGGAGGGGGAGGGGGGGAGGGGGGAGAGAGAGTTTGTGTGTGTGTGTCATGTGTTTTTTATTTAAGGAATTTGGGCCGGCTTGCTTGAGCCTGGGTTGTGAGCTTAAAAATGTTAAAGTCATTACATGCAACTAACGGAAACGTCCAGATGCACGGAACCTAAGATGGCGTTGGAGGCTCAGAAAGTAACCCGAACGCCAACTCTGGGTTCAACTTCAAAGTCCTTCAAGTGCCGGAGGACATTTTGAGGGCATTTTTTGGTCTGCAACAGTAGCAGGCCGATATACTGCGATAGTCTCTTGTGACAGCCTAGGAACGAGAATGGAGTTTAACAATTTCAGGTAGGCCCAAAGACTTTTAACGTGAAGGAAGAACTTTTGCAAGCAGAAGAGTGGCTGTAGAGTATGGATGACAATCTGAGGGCTGCCCAGATACAAGATAACTCTTGGGTGGACATTTCTAAGTTGCAATTGGTTGACAATGTCAGGGTGTGGTGGCTGGCGGAGAAGTGCCTGACGTGACCAATCGAGTGGAAGACGTTCACAAAACTTTTCAACGACAAATACGTTCCACCAGCGACACAGACGGAGCTTCAAACAAGGTTCACTAAAATGAAGCAATGCTACATGACAATGGAGCAGTACGACGCTGAATTTTTTATGCTTAGCATGTTTGCACCAGATATGGTTGCCACTCCTTAGGCTCGAGACATACGTTTCCAACAAGATTTAATCATCGAGATCCATAGGAAGTTGACTGGTGTGGATCTAACTGCCCATGATGCAGTCCTGTGAGTGGCAGGCAGGCATGCACACATTAAGAGGGATGTCGAGCAAGTGCAACTTGCGGCTGCCCCTTTGAGATGACTACCTCTACCGCCCCAGCAGCTTCAGCATGACAGAACCAACGGCATCCTTGCTCCCACTCAACCAGTGTATCGACCGATACAACGCATTAAATTTAAGAGGCCGGTACCTCAGCAGCAACGTCGATATCTTTCGATTTGCCATTATTGTTATAATCCTAAGCATATCAGACAGGAGTGTTGCCTGCTCTTGACCAGTGCCTGATATGCGGATCAAAGGATTACGGTGCCAGAGAGTGTCCTCGGAAGAACTAGCGACCCACAACACATGCTCTAGTTCCAGCGCATCAGATCCTGCTCTAACTGGTAACACCCAGCGTGGTCCACCACTTCCACCGCAACAGATATCCTTTTAGTAGGCAAGGCCACAACCTCAATCTCATAGGCGTCAAGCCTTCATCATGACTGCTGAAGAGGCTGAGGCTACCGGCCCAGTTGATCACTTGTATGATTTCATTGCTTTCAGTATTTTATTCAGATATAGTAGTAGTGATTGTTTACTTAGACAGTATTCGTGATATTAGGTATAATAATTGTAGCCATTAGACCTGCCCTTATTTTCGTCGACCAAGGAGTCCCCCACTGCTTCATGTCATGCCGATTTGTCAACGTCCATGCAGTATTCATTAAACATCTTATCTCCTTCTGGGACGTTAACACGTGCAGTGTCATGTTGAAATCATCTAGTGGGTGTTCTCTGTGCCTGTAGTAATTTGCAGACGAGAGCTATTTATGGAGTTTATGGTCATCGAGATGCTAAGTTTTGACGTCGTTTTTGGTATGGATTGGTTTTGAACTTTCCATGCGACAATCGATTGTCGTCAAAGGAGTATTGTATGCAATTTCCAATCATCTGAATTTCGAGTTCATTAGTGAAAGCAGATTAAAAGGACAAGTGGAGTTCAAAACCAGACCAGCTGAGGCAGTGACTGTCATGGAAGCAGAACCTGAAAGACCTGTAGTAGTTCGAGAATTCATTGATGTGTTTCCAGATGATCTTATAGGATTACCTCTGGATCGTGCTCTTGAGTTCTCGATTGAGTTGATGTCGGCACACAACCCCTCTCCAAAGCACCTTGCCGAATGGCCCCAACTGAGCTAGAGGAACTTCGGGCCCAGTTGGACAATCTCTTAAAGAAGGAATCGATACATACAGTGTATCCTCATGGGATGCCCCGTCGTTATTGGTAAGAAGGATGGATCTCGATGGATGTGCAAAAACTATCAGGAGCTGAACAAGGTGACGATGAAGAATACATATTCTCTTTTCCGTATTGATATCTTCGACTAGCTCGGAGGACCGAACGTCTTCTCGAAAAAAGATTTAAGAAGTGGATATCATCAGGTGAAAGTGAAGGAGAACATTCACAAGACTGGTTTCAGAACCAAATACGCACATTACGAATACTTGGTAATACCGCTCGGTGTATCCAACGATCCAGTGGTATTCATGAATCTTTAGATTCAGGAATTCTATGAGTTCAAGGTTCATAGCGGTCTTCATCGATGATATTCTAGTGTATTCGAAGGGCGCTTAGGAGCATGCAAAGCATCTGAGGAAGATTTTGGAGACCTTAAGGCGACACCAGCTGTATGTCAAGTTTAGCAAATGTGAATTCTGGCTGAACAAGTTGACTTTCCTGGGATACGTGGTGTCGGGGAAGGCACACCAATTCACCTTGAGAAGGTTGATGCTGTTCAAAAATGACCAGTCTCTCGGTCAGTTTTCGAGATTCGAAGTTTTTAGGACTAGCTGGTTACATCGTAGATTTATCCAAGATTTTTTGAAGACCGCAGAGCCCATGACGTGATTGACATGAAAAGATGTGTTTGTTTGGTCAGAGGTATGTGACCGTGCTTTCTAGGAGCTGAAGAAGAGGTTGACTTTGACACCTGTTTTGATCATTCCAAACCGAACTTGAGGCTTCGAGGTGTTCTGCGATGCGTTTGGCAAAGAACTTTGATGTGTGCTACATTAGCATGGTCAAATCGTGGCATACACATCTAGACAGCTGAAAACTCATAATAAGAACTACACTACTCATGATCTTCAGTTGGCGGCTGTTTTTTCGTCCTGAGGATCTAGAGACACTTTTTGCTGGGCGATCGTGTGAAGATATTTACGGAACACAAGAGTCTGAAATACATCTATACGCGGAAGGAGCTTGACATGCGACAACAGAGATTGCCAGAGCTCATGGCTGGTTATGATATTGATCTTTAGAATCATCCTGAAAAGGTCAATATTATATCAAATGCATTGAGTCCTTCACCCACAGTGATGGCTCATGATTCAGTGGATGCTGCAACCCGAAGTCAGTGAGATGGAAATGGAAGTAATCTTGACGGGAGTAATTGCATCATTGATGAATCTGCAAATGCAGTCAACTCTGATGGACATGATCAAAGCTGCTCAGGCGGGTGAAGAGAAGCTTTAGAAGATTAGACCGGGTGGTTGCTGGTCAGCGACCGGAGTTCAAGGTTCATGAAGATAGGTCTTTGAAGTATGACAACAGAATCTATGTGCAATTAGCAGATTCATGTGCAGCCAAGCAAATAGGCATGCCCAGGTGGGCCTAGGGGTGGCAATTTGGGCCGGCCTGGTCTTATCGGGCCGTGCCAGCCCGGTCCGGTTTTCTTAAAGGACTGGACCGACCCGGCCCGTCCCGATAAGACTTCGGGCCATTCCGGAGAGGCCCGGACACGGTTCGAAAAAAATTCGGGCCGCCCCTCCCGGTCCGATAGGGTTGAATGAATTATGTATTGTGACAATATTTTATCATATTTTTAAACACAAACCTGTCTCAGATGCTTAAAGATGCATCGAAATGGAGCACGAAAGAAGCGGATTAAGTGGGTTGCGTAAGGTGATGTGTCCTGCATTATTTTCATTTATTTGGCTTGATGAAGTAACATATTTGGTGGTTCTTTGTCTCTTCTCGGAAACTGAGATCGACCCCCCAAGATCCAAAGACAGTTGGCGCTGGCGGGAAGTTGTTAAAATTTATGATATTTGGACATTAATCTGATAAGATTAATGACATTGGACTCAACACTATAAATGAATGCACATTATCTGCTTTACATTAGTGTGTGGTCAAATTGAAGTGGGGCGAATACATGCTTTTCGTGTCGTGCCGTCCATGGGCTGAAAAACTTGGCCCGGGTCCGGCCCAAAAATGAACCGGGCCGGTCCGGTCCGGTCCGATAAGGATTTCGGGCCAAAATTGTTGGCCCAGGCACGGTCTTATCGTGCCGGGCCCGTGCCGGGCCGAAAATTGCCACCCCTAGGTGGGCAACAGAGGGCAATGCTAAGACGGGCTAGAAACAGGGCACAAGGCACATGCAAATGACACAGAGAGGCGGAGCCGCTGCGAACAAATACGGGTGGCGGCAGGCCGTTCCATATATATATATATATATATTTAATGTAGAAAAGATGGCACCTGACCAACTTGGGTCAGGTGCGTTGGCATGGCGGCCGGGCTAGAAACAGGGCACAATGCCTGGGCAAAAGACAGAGAGGCGGAGCCCCTCAGAACAAACAAGGGTGGCGGCACGCCGTCATATATATATGAATTTAATGTAGAAAAGATGGCACCTGACCAACTTGGGTCAGGTGTGCTGACATGGCGGCCTACCATTGGCCGCCCATAAAGCAAAAGTTCTTTTTTGCTTTATGCAGCGTACCTGACCCAAGTTGGTAGGTGTCAAATGATATACATTAATATATATATATATGAGGAATATGGAGGTGTTAGCACTTTGACCCCATAAGAAACATTTTAAAATTTTTTTGCAATGTGTTCTATAACCTGTTGGCTACATCCCCACCAATTTTCAAGTGAATCCAACACTTTTTGAGCATCCATCCATGCATTTCAAAAAGATTACGCTGACAGCTTCAGAAATTGAGCGGTCTTTTTGAAATGCATGGATGGAGGCTAAAAAATTGTTGGATTAACTTAAAAATTAGTGGTGAGATAGCCAATAAGTTGTAGAATACATTGTAATAAAAATTAAAAAAATGTGTTTTGACCCCCAAAATTCTGTCAGCACAGGAAAAATTTCCTGTGCTGTCAGTATATATATATATGATTTAATGTAGAAAAAGTGGCACCTGATTTAAGAGATCAGGTGGGAAGACACAAAAAGGTGGAAAGTACAAGCCCACATGTGCTTGTACTCGTTGGGGGCCCACCTTTTTGTGTCTTGCACCTGATCTATTAGACCAGGTGCCACCTGACGTACTACATGAATCCCATATATATATATATATATATATATGTTGACTAGGATCCATTCGGATGGATCAAACATGCGGATCCATCCAAGAGTAATTTAAAATTAGACAATGTAAATAGAAAATCCGGTCGTTGGATGTGATCTAACATGTCTAAACTACTTCCAAACAAAATTTCAACTAATTTGGACATGTTTTGCCCATGCATCAAGTGGTTGCAAAAACAATGTTTTTGAATAGTCATAAAATCGGCTAATTTTGCAACCACTTGATGCATGTGCAAAAAATGTTCAAATTAGTTGAAATTTTGTTTGGAGGTAGTTTAGACATGTTAGATCACATGCAACGGTCAGATTTTCTATTTAAATTGTCTAATTTTGAATTCCACTTGGATGGATCCGCATGTTTGATCCATCCAAATGGATTGTAGTCAACATCTATATATATATGGAGGGATAAAAAAACCCCCTAGCAAAAAGTTTATGCCCTCTATTTTTTCGAAAGATCCGAACCGTTCATCTTGATCTCCACCCTCTAAAACCCTGACCCACCAATTTTCAGCCCGATCCAATGTGTTTTTCCTGTTTATGCATCCGACCCAAATTTAACGGTTTCGCATTAACAGAACTTTTGCGAATGGCTGATTAACGGACAAAACACATGGGATCGGGCTGAAAATTGGTGAGTCAGGGTTTTTGAGGGTGGAGATCAAGATGAACGGTTTGGATCTTCTGAAAAATAAGGGGGCATAGACTTTTTTGCTTGGGGGTTTTGGGGGGTTATTTTTGGGGGTTATTTGATCCCTCATATATATATATATAATAACTTTTCATTGGCAAGAAAATCATGTATAGAAATTAAATCAAACATGCTCTAATCATCATTGCATTCAAAAGAAAATTCTACAAAAATTAATTCGAAATAACTGAATTAAAGAAATCTACCGTTCATCGATCAAGTCGAAAAATCCCCGAATCGTCGGTAGAACCTTGCGGCCTTGCCTTTCATCGGCTGCGTCTTTTCGATTTGAGAGAAATGGAACACTTAAAATGGAAGAACATCACAATTTTTTAAGGGGAAAAAATTCCAATTTTTCTCTTAAACCATTGAGAAAGTGGGGTGAAATTTTATTGAAATCGTAAGGGGGAAAGAGGAGAAACCAGTCACGTAACAAAGCGAACATATTATACGAGTAGTCATCGATCTTTAGCAAAGGAGGTGAAAGTCGCAGAAATTCGTCGATCGGAGTAATTGAATGAGGGGGTAAAAGAGTTAATGTATTGTCGGGTTCGTGAATCACATGAGAGAGATGTGGGAAGGGGGGTTGGGTTTATCAACATAGAAAAGAAAAGGGTGAGGGAAAGAGTTTAATTAAATGGGTTGATGAGAAATAATAGCACGAGGGCGTTAGTTCTGTTAGCTGAAAAAAGGAGGAAAAAGATATTTTGAGGTGGGGAGTGTTTGTGGGGGAGTTTGTGGCTTCTGGGGGAATTATTTAGGAAATTGATGGGCTTTGGTTGGGCTTTTGGAGGAAAGAAAAGAAGGAAAAAGAAAAAGAGGGAAAAGGAGTGGGCCTATGTGCCTAAAGGATGGGGAAGAAAAGAAAAGAAAAGAAGAAAGAAGAAAAGAAAGGAAAGAAAGGAAAATTATGGAAATTTGATACGATTATCACGTACGAGAGGAGGCGCAAGAAGACGAAGGAGTAATTGCTAGGCGCACCGACGATTTAGGGGAGCTTCTTTATGCATTACTAGTTTTGTTATTTTTGCTGTACGCACCACGCCTAAAATTATATAAGTGAGGGCGTGGGCTAGGGTTAGGGCATCGAAATTTGTAGCCGTCATTTGACGTTTTCCTAGAGTTCTCCACTGAGATCCTAGAAGAGAGTTTAGGCTTTTCCCTTAGCAAAAGCTAGGAGAGGGGCCAACTCTCCCAAAATTGGCTACTTATCTATTGTAAACCCTATTTCCATTCAATAAAAATCCCCAAATCAATTCTACAAACCCTAGTCCGCATCAATTTGGTATCAGAGCTCTGATCCAATGGCATCAACAAGATCATCTACGACAAAATCTTTGGAGGAAAGGCTAGATGCGGAAATCGTCGAGAGGAAGAATGCTACGGCGGATCTCATCAAGCAGATCGCTGCTGTCAGATCTAATCTCAGATCTGATCTAAAGGAGAACATGGAGCAGATGAAGGAGATGATCGCACAGCTCATGACCCAAAATACATCTGGGATCTCGCCATCGAAAGAGGGAACGACTTCAGATCTGAATCACCAATCAGATCTGAGGACGAAGGTGACCTTCACAGCAAAAGGAAAGGCGGGAGGATCCCAGATCAAGGGGGTGATCCAAGAAGAGGACGATACAGATTTGGATCTGGAAGACGGAGAATGGCAGGATGATCTCTCCGAAACCCTGAGGGAAAGCTCCGAAGAAGAACAACACATGATGCAACAACGACGCGCGCACCCGGCAGCCCTAGGGGACCGCCAGAGGGCTGCCGACCCTCTGGCGGACCACCTGAGGGCCGCCGACACCCGGCAGCCCCGTAGGGGGCTGCAGAGGACGGGCGACCCCGCCTGGGGGTCGCCGGAGGCGGGCGACCCCGCAGGGGGCCATCGAGGCGGGGCGACCCCTAGCTGAGGCCGTCATAGGCGTGCGAACCCTCAGGGGGGTCGCCGAGCCTGGGTGACCCCGCCTGGGGTTCGCTGACGACGAACGGGCTCGCCATGGGTCCCGAAGGCCCAGGGCGGGCCGCGCGCGACGAGGGCCCCCCTGCGTACCGCAGGGGGGCAGCGAGTGGCTTGAAAGGCGCGAGCGGGGTGCGCGTGATCCAGAGTACTCTGTGGACAGTGATGATGGTGGCCTAGAGAGGCGATGACGAGCTGACAGACATGACCTGGAGTACGAGGGGCCTATTCTCTACCATGTGGAGGAGTATGAGGAGTAGCGAGATAGGAGGGATGACCAGCGATGAGGTCATGAAGGAGTCAGATTTAGAGATCACCAGCAGCAGCATCCGGAGCGCATTGAAGGGGATCCACGTGCGGATGACCGCATTCGGAAGTTCAAAATGCCTCAGTTCTAGGGTAGTGATGCCACAAGGTGGATCTAGAAGGCTGAGAGGTATTTCGAGATGTCGAGATTGACGGAGGCGGAGAGGCTGCGGGCGGTTGCACTCTGCTTAGAGGGAGATGCCTTGAATTGGTGGCGGTGGAAGGAGCAGCAGAGACCTTTGAGAACCTGGGACGGGTTCAAGGAGGCGTTACTCCACCGATTCAGAGATGGCCAAGTAGGGGGCCTACGAGCAGCTGCATGCCCTGAGGCAGTTGAGGACGGTGCGCAACTACATCAAGCAGTACGAGATACTTACTAGTAGGGTCCGCGGGATGCTGGCGGAGTCCTTAGAGGGGGGGGTTTCATGGGTGGATTGAAACCTACCATTAGGTCTGAGCTCCGCACTCTCAGACCTCGTGGGCTGGAGGAGTAGATGGAGCTGGCACAGACAGTTGAGGACAGATTAGCAAAGGAGTGTCGCGCCAGGGGGGCTTTTGGGGGGCAGTTTCTCCGACCCCAGACTGTTCCAGCAGGATGTACACCGACATGAGGTACACCGATAGGGGAGGGAGACCAGGAGATGTGAGGCCAGGAGGGTCTTACAAGAGGATGACAGATGCCGAGATGCGGGACCGAAGGGCGAAGGGGTTGTGCTTTAAATGTGATGAGAGGTTTTCCCCGGGGCATATGTGCCGCAACCAGGCGCTGTAGGTATATGAGGTGCACGCAGAGGAGTTGGATGAGGAATAAGCAGAGGAGGGTGCGACAGAGCCTGAGTAGGATGGTGGGCCTCTACTCTTGGAGGCAGCCGAGGTCTCACTTAGCTCCATAGCGGGACTGACGCGAGTTCACACTATGAAGCTGGTTGGTCGAGTTCTTGACTTGGACGTAGTGATCCTAATCGACAGCGGGGCCACACAACTTTGTGTCCCCAAGGGTGATTGAGGCGCAAGGGTCCAGCTTACTGAAACGGAGGGCTTCGGGGTCATGTTGGGGACCGGCACTGTGGAGCGGAGTATGGGCATTTGTCAGGATTTGACAGTGTCCATACAGGGGGTGTTGATCACCGGTGATTTTTTGCCCCAGACATTCGGCAATGTTGACCTGATTCTAGGAATGTAGTGGTTGAAGTCGCTGGGAGAGACGAAGTTTAATTGGAAGCTGTTGCTGATAGAGTTTCAGGTGGAAGGGAGGAAGATGGTTTTGCTTAGTGACCCGAATTTGTGGTGTTCGTCTGTGTCCTACAAGACTATGGTGAAAACCATTCAGGCGGAAGGAGGGGGTTTCTTGATTGAGTTGCAGGGGTTGATCCCTGAGGGGACAGAGAGCACAGCGGTGGTACCACCAGAGGTAGAGCAGCTGTTGCAGGGGTTTGGAGGGGTATTCCAGCCGCCCAGTGGCCTTCCGCCACCACAGGATCATGAGCACGCCATCGTACTGAAGGAGGGGGTGTCCCCTATTAGCGTGCGGTCGTACCGATATCCACATGTGCAGAGGGGTGAGATCGAAAAGTTGGTTTAGGAGATGCTGCAGGCGGGGGGCATACGACCCAAAGCGCGAGCCCTTTTCTAGTCCAGTATTGCTGGTAAAGAAAATGGACGGCAGTTGGAGATTCTGCGTCGATTACCGAGCTCTCAATAAGGAAACGGTCCCAGACAAGTTTTCCATCCATGTGATCGATGAATTATTGGATGAGCTAC